>JANVCI010101112.1:0-11517 GCA_026413465.1 Trichosia splendens | reverse complement strand
TGTAGTCTAGTTGTTATCGACAACTTAAATTTATTGAAATTTATAAAATTAAAAAAACCAAACCTTGAATAATTTTTTCGCATAAAGATTATTGTTAATAAAGAGGTTCTTTATCGAATTAAAATATAAAAAAATCGATCTTCTCGCTTAATTGTGATACAATATGATACAGAGTAACGGACGCACAGACCGACTGCATGATTCATCACAATTAGGGTTTTTATTTTCGCCGGAAAATGCTGTAAAAACTTGCAGGTGCGAACTAATATTGAGCAAATATTCATTAGCTATTTCGCCTTCAGAAGTATATTGCTACTGTAATTCATCATATCAATTATGTAATATTGCGAACACAGTCTATAAAATCTGTGACATGCAGCGGCATTATAACCAACCAAAAATTATATGATTGCGGCAAATATATCTCAATTTTATCACATCCTCTACACCATAATACACAATAATATTCTAGCGCAGTTGATAGTACTTTTTAATATTTAATGACTTCTGCAAAAATAATGACTGCTCTTATGATTTTAATTCGAGTGATGAAAAAAAAGTGTCCGCATACACATTATATTCATAACCTCATCCCCCGTCGTTCGTACTCTTTTTTTTTCTCCGTACAACCCCCTGTTTTGCCGAACCCATATAAATATTCACTCACATCCTTATGCATTTATATTGTGTGGTGTGTGATGTGATATGGAACCGGATTCCCTATGACTCTTCAGTGGTGGTTCTACCCTTATTATGATATGCAAAGATATATATCATAAAAATTCTTTAAAACCCATTTTTCTGTTTCTGTCGCCCATAATCAAATAATTAAAATTCATGACTGGTAGAGTGATGGCTTATATGATGCTCTTGTATCACATCTATGGGTGTCGAAGAGAAAAGTCGTATTCGACTATGTATATGATCAGATATAACTCATATGGTAAAATAAATGAATCTACATGCTATTTATACCCAAAACGGATTAATATTTTTCCAAGTAGCATCAACATTAAGTTTAGTTAGTTAGCGTAACTGGCATTACAAATTTTCTGAATAGAGAAAGGAGAGAATATATATGTATAATGTAGCAGCATACTTATACTGTCGACGAGTATTGGTACTATGTACATGTTTTCCTACCTTTCGGCATTATTTCATGTCAATCAAAATGAAACGAAACAGTGTACGTATCCTCTCTTTTTTTCAAGGATTTCTGTTTGCCAAATTAGTTCTTTAAAACTTTCCCGGGAGAATATGTGTAGTCCATGAGTTCAAGGCGGTTTTCCAACCCAGGCGACAAGCGATTTACATGATCTGGGTATTTCCAAGGTAATAATAACTAATGACATTATCAGGTGGGCAAATTGAGTGAGGATTGGATCACTAGAGTTACGGCCGAACTTTAAAAAAACCTTCGTTCATCTTCGTATCTCCTAACATATTAGTACTATATGTATACGGCGATATCTATCGTTTTCAAGATATCAATTAGTACACAGCGCAGTGCCAACCCTCAGAAGTCTAGCGGTCGGCCCTTATTGGTAAACAGCGCAACATTATAGCCATTACTATAGAGTCCCTATGCCTTTAATTGAGGCCTCGTGACTTGCAATCTCCCTAAATGAACACATTCGAACCTTTCCAAAATTCTGTCTAACGATTTATATGTTGGATGTGTATTTACCTGTACTTTTTGCCGATTGTTGCCAAAAAGTTTCAAGTTCCCTGGTGCAAGGACGTACTACAATAATGGTATGAAATCAAAATGCTACTGCGGATCCCTTGTTGCGCTCCATCCCTGGTCCTAGAACCTTGTATTGAAATTTCGTTTTTGTGTTCCTGGTTGCCAATAATATTACATTCTGGGTATTCGATACTTGGCATTGTTGCTAGGTTTTCGTATAGATAGCAGCTATTCGAAATCATATTTATACACGAAGCAGACGTATGCCAACGATGTTGTATACGGCAGGTTTTATTGAATTATTAATATTTCAGTTATGTATGTGAGCTCATGACCAAACGTATATCCCTTAACTATACTTAAACAAAATAAATTTTTTTTCTCATCTAGAGTGTTACCACATTTTCGTTGTTTTTATTATCTTTCGTTATTCCATATTACACAGCGAACAATGAGATTGACAAATGAATTTGCCAATTTGTATCAATTTTATATTCTTCGAGCAAACAAATTTCCACCAACAAACAAACAAAACGAAAACCCCAAATAATATTAAACGAGAAAAAAGGTAAATTGCATTTATTCATAATCCAAAATTAGGAATGAGGACCGAGAATGTGTTATAGGGTAAAAGGGTTTTTTTTTGTGGTAATTGTCTGGGTATATACAAATTTGAATTTTACATAAATATATGACGACATAAAAACAAGGCAAAGAACATATCTCTTCGAAATATTACCATTTTCTCTGTATTGCATTATATTCAATGTTATGTGTCCCTCATCATCATTCATATTTTTGGGGACTTTGGTTCCGGAGGAACGAGACTTTTACAACCCAAATGGATAGCAACCGTAAAATTTTTAATTTTTTTTTGTGTTTTCATGTTTTTTTTCCGAACTCAAACAAACCCTTTTACTTTTTATCATATAAAAAGGACCTTCTCCGCTGGTGTCTATATTCATCTACGTATTAATCTATAAAATACGAAAATGAATTTTAACCTCATACCTTCAACATCTCTCACTTCAAATAATAATAATAATTCCAGGCGAGTTGTGCATATCACAGTAAATGTAAGCAAAATACAAAGAGAGCTATGTCCTCTTATAACCCATTCGTTATAATGGTCATGCTATCGTGGAGAAAAGGGTGTCCCCGCAATCATACACATCTCTTGAATTTAACAAAAAAAAATCAGTCAAAAATTGGGGATCCATACGTTTCATTCACATATTGTATAGTTACACTTACCCTGGGTATACATTTGTTGGAAAATAATGCTCACCAGAAAATATTTTAAAAGGTTGAGATTAAGGGATGGGGACACGGGATCAGCATATAACATACCTTACGTACAGAGACTTTTTCTTTTTTTTTTGAAATATTTCGACAAATATTAATTTTTTTGTTTGTTATGTTGGAAACGGTGACATTACATAGTGATATGCAACAATACGAAACACGATGAGAAGATGTTCAAATTATGGAAACGCATCAATAACTTTATTGTCGCTCACGATAATAATGGATTTAGTCCGTAGGGTGAACATTTTTGTGGGGATTTTTTTTTTGCGTTACCTTTTTTAAGATAATTGTGAATCGTACATGAAAGAAAGTTTTTTTTTGTTAATTAATTTAAGAGGATTAAACCAGTTGTGTCATTGTGGTCATATAGCCGCTCTGAAATAATTTTTTCGAGTAACATTAGAGGAGAAACTCGTATTCCTTTATAGTCATTGTTACTTCTGAGTTGGAAGCATAAATGAATCATTTTCTCTGCTGCCAATGTATAACACTAAATCTCTAAAGGCTGATGAACATGATTTTGTTTGCTTTATTGAGGATGTGTGTTTTCGTATTATCAATATTTAAAATCAATTGTCTTATTGTCAACACATTGACACACTCCGGAGGATTTTTAAATGATTTCCCGGTAGACAAACTCAGTAAACGAAAGTGGCTAATGTGAATCATTATCGGCCGATTATCAAATATTTCTTTTAATGGGTCGATTGTCGATAAAATATGATCGATAATTAGGCGAGATTATTTAGTGCAAGTTATTTTTAATCGATGCAGAATATAATTCTGAGCAAAAAATTGTTCGAAAGTATACCTCGAAAATGTACAGTTGTTTTTATACAATTTATGTTAACCGCAAAAAACCGAGCAACAACAAGAAAAACAAAAGAATGCAGACAAGAACAAAATTGAAACTACTACAAATCTAACAATAACCTATCAGAAATCTGAAAGTAAATATGACACATTGCATCAAACAAATATCTGTCTACTACAAATTTTTATTAATATTAAAAACTCAAAAGTCAAGAGTCCGATACGACAGTGAATTAAGTTATCAATCGTTAGACCATACATTTTGAAACATCATAACGTTAGTAATGAAAAACTTGTTGACACCCAAATATTTGACAATTAAACGCCATTTTTAGTCGAAAGCGCACACTGCAAAAGCTTCAACTTTGGTGTAACGAATTGTATTTTATTTAATATATTTCGGCATTAAAGAAATATCAAATAGATTTGCCTTTGTGTGAAAATTAATATATTTGAAAATTACAAATTAGAAAGTCGTGTTTCTGCGGCTGTTTTTGAAAATAAAATATTGCTTTGACATCATAGCATACCGCACACATGCCAGAAAAAATTGATTAAGCGTTCCATATTAAATTTAAAAAAAAACTTTGCTTCTAATGTAACTAGACTATTTGTATTTCTACTTTAACCTGTCTGAATTAAAACAAAAATTCCCCATAAGTTGCTTAACCACAGCCAAAACCAAAAGTACAAATATCCATTATTCCCTGAATCTTAAAACTCTAAATAACAAATTTTTAATACCGGAAAATCATTTATCAGGAAAATTTTTCAATAAAATAATATTTCATTAATGATTGACGATGCAATTCACGAAAATCTTAATAGCTTTTCATGTTTTCATTTAAAATCTATTGTAAAAACTGGGAAAATTTCATTGAAAACCCAAACAGTAAAGGGGGGTGTTGTTTAACGTTTCAACCAACTTAACGTTTCAATGTAAAACACAGATTTAATGTCTGTATCTGTAAAAGAAAATATTCTCGAAAGAAAAGTTTTCGATAAAAAGTTTTTCAACAGATGGCTTTTTGATATATTTTCATCTTGTTTTATTCAATCAATTTTACTTATGACTGGGGTATATTTAGTTTTTCTTTTGCTTTTGGAAATAAATTTATTTCAAAATTTAAAATGATGAAATAAACCTTTTCTTCTTAAAATATGGATTTGATAATATTCAACGAAAATGTCATTTGTAATTATAAAACATTGTCCTTCTTTTGTGTTGAAGAAAAATTTTATTGAAAATTAAGTCAAGCATTTATTGGGTAGCTGATGGATTATTTTTGCTAAAAGTTTCCAAAAGACTTTTGGTGTATTTAAGGTACTTGAATGGTGGTCGTTTTGATAGAAAATTATATTTTAAAATGTAATCAAATATTATTGTATTTTCGAATCGTTTGAATGATTTAAGGGAGACCTAACAAGTTATCTTATTAATAAGTGTAATCAGTATTATATGCTACGGTAAGAGAGAAAGAGCTTAAAATGTAATGTATTACTTAAGGAGCCGAAGACTATGCAGATTGAATTTTCAAAATCCTGTCATACCCAGGGCATATTTTCGTGAGTAACTCTGACTGAAATGGGTAGCTGTGAAACCCATTTGGGCAACTGTATACTTTACAAACACTTATACAGGATATAGATACATAAATGAATGTCATCACTTTCTTATCTCTATTTAAAGAGATGACGAAAAGAAACCCGCATTCAAATAAATAAGCGTGAAAAACTTAAGAAAATTATAGAGAAATTGAAATTTCAAACATTTGGAACTATTAAATTGTTTGTTTAACAATTCTCGCTGGCTCCAAATGGTCAACTGGATTTTTGGAATGAGCAACCTTATAATATGTCCTGATCATACTAATAAATTTTGCCTGTTAAAAAACGATTTCTATTATTTGTTAAAGAAGTACAAGCATGAATTTTTTTTATTATATTTTAGTAATTCGATACTCTTCACCATTATTGCGCTCATTGGTAAAAAATTATCTATATTGATCGAATTGCTTGTAATATAAGTGTAACCTTAATTGTCTATTATTCATAAATCTATCAAACTGAAATCATTTATACGTTATTTTTAGCTCTATAGCTTACATTATAGATAATAAGCTCTTCAAATACCTCCTTTAAGAAAGAGATAAGTAATTAAAAAATCATAAGACCTATAGCTTTTATCTATAATTTTATCACGGCATACAAAAATATTTTTCAGTATTATATACATAAATCGTATTTACATGTACATACATATAATACTTAATTAACAATAATAACATAAGTGTCATTTCAAAATGTATATAAAAATATTTTATATATTTGATTTTCGATGTGATGTGTGCTCAGTTCCAACTAATTTAATCATTATAATCACCTAAAGCAATAAATTTGAAATGAAATCAAAATACCTGAACAGTGTACACTTGCCTCATTAAAATATCTAAACTATGCACATATATGTTTATTAGAAATATCTATAGTCATATTGGTGTGTTTGTGATAAACACAGATAGTAATTTTATAGATGACACAGTTTGTAAATAATATTTTTTCTTTTTTTTTCATTTGATTTGATGAAAAATATCAGTGAAAATCTAAAATGGTGTTTTGTGATACGTTTAAACGGATGGGAGTAATAAAAAAAAATATATTTTTACTAAAATGGCGCTGAAATATCACAAAACAGTTGATATAAGAATTTGATTTGTGATTCGAATTTATTGTGATGTACTTAATGACATTGTTAAGTGTGTCGAAATAATTAATTACCTTATCAGAGATTTACGTGAGTTTTTTATGTTATTAACACAATTTTATCTTCTTATTTTCTTCCATTGTTCTGAGGTAAAAAGATTTTTGTTTATTGAAATTGATAACATGTTATTGATAAATGTTCCCTAATATAATGTACATAGTAATCCATATATGAGGTAATAATACTTTATTTTATTAATACCGAACACTTTAAGTGATTGAAAGTTTAGAACTTCAAAGCACTTAAATACTTGAATTTCTGAATATAGTAATAAGTTGGAGAGTATGAAAGTAAATATTTAAAATCAATTTCACCAAACTTAAAAACAAATTAAAAGCTTGCAATATTTTATTTAGAATTTAACAGCTTTCATCGCACCTCAATTGGAAAGTTAGCTTTTTATATGATTTATTTATAACAATTTTGTACATTTTACATGATATAATTATTAAATTAGTGTTCAGCTTATAATGTATATTGCATAGCTTTTCATACTATGATCAAATCTTCATGAACAACAATGTACATAAGGCATGATTAGCTAAAGGCCGAAGAAGAATAAAAAAAAACTTCAAATGAAATGAGTTTTAAAAAAATTTAAAAAATGATATGAAAAATAAAAGAGTTTTATAATTACTTATTTAATTTTGTGGTAGTTTTTAACCAATTAGATACAGTCTTTTGCATCTCTAATAGTGAGAATTATTTTTATTCTTAGTTATTCTACTACTGTGTCATTTATGTTTTAACCCGTGAAGTAGTAGATTTTTATTTTGGAATTTTGTTGAATAACTAAGAAAAAAATAATTCTTACTATTAGAGACATTTTAGATGCATAAGACTGTAGATGGTTTTATATCTTACCCAAAAAATTAAGAAATGTACTGTCTGATAGGCTATCACAAGACATTCGTAAAAAATTGAAAGTACTTACACTGAAAGAAATAAAAGTCACACATGCCGTAACTATTTCATTGGACAGTAACAATGAAATTAAAAATGCATAGCTGTGGCGACGTTATTTCATTGGATAGTAACAAAAAATTATCAATTTTGATTCTTCAAAGTTGTTGTTTTCCATAAGTGTGTCATAAATTTGCAATGAATGAATAATTGTTAAAACTTTACTTATTCTGATACGATAGTGACAGCTAATTCATTGCTTGAAATATTAAATCAACAATATTAATTAAATACGTTATTACAAAATTCTTGAACTTGCATTCCTGTTATCCTATCTAACACCGCTTATTACTTATCACAAATAATATACCTAAAGTGTATAGTTGGTAGTGAGTTGTTATTGCCGAGATTAACAGTTTATGTCTTGATAAAAAAAATGGGTGGAGTCTCCGTAATTAAATTGAAGAGATTTAATTAACGCCAATTAACAAGTATTTTGTTTTTAAAAACGACTAGCGACTACGATTAAGAACATTAGTGATCATCCATAAAGTATGTACACAAAACCTTACAAATGTTTTATCCACGAAATAACACTTACCGTGCATTTTGATCAAAAGTAACATGCTCTACCACTCCCCCTAAACCTTCCTATTGTCATATTTAGAACTCTCAAAAATAAATGTAAGTACGATAAAAAATAGTATAGCATAAAACATTTGTAAGGTTTGGCGTACGTATTTAATGGACGACCCTTAGCTTACTAAAATACATTCTTTTTTAAAAACCTTATCTGTAGTGAAACAAATGCGCTATTTTTCGAAACAATGAACTGCTACTCATTTTAACGCATGACATTCATACATGCATAAGAAACACCCAACAATTATTATATCAAACATGATATGAAAAATCTTTCTACACGTTCAAACCAATTTTCCATTCATCGTAAATTGCGATATTTCAAAAACCATCAACCTAAATTACATAATTCCAATAAACTAAACGACGATATTGCAATTCCCAGACATGATTTAATTTATTATCAATTTCCCTCACACATCTAATATTACCGAAATTGTATAAATATCTGATTGAATATCATCTAGAATGAGAAAATCGTCCTGTCACACAAACTATCTAACTATGTTATCCGTAGTTCTAATAAGTTAACATGAAGCATCACTCTGATCCATCTGTACATGTATTGGGTACAGAGACACTGCAATATACTTCTACAAAATGATGATGTTTTCGTTTATAGATTCTATAACCCAAACAACTTCCCATTCCATTTTGTATTGATTGGATTCAGCCTGATTAAACATTTGTTAAGATGTAATACACTTGTGTACATCTCCAAACATTTGATAAGGGTTGTTCAATTATGGGGACAAAAACAACGAAATATACGGGAGCTGTTCCAGCTAAAAGTTTTCTGTTAGCTTGGTTTATAGATATACAGATTTCGTATCAATACGCATTTTGTGGTGGTTGACTTGATACATGTGTATTGAGTGTTGGTAGTAGGTAGTATTTGAGTATATGACTACCCATGTTTAATGATATCACCTGATTTTATATCCACTTTATATCATAATACCGATGATAAACATCCTTGCTGTTTAATGTACGTAGCGTATAAACCCTCCATTATACCCGCTTTTAATAAAGTCGTAAAAAAAGTTGAAATGATTTGCTTTTTTTAGAGATATTGAAAACCGATAGGTACGTGGTAAGAGATATTGCCTTAATTCTTTTTTGAACAGTAAATAGAAATTTTTGATATTTTGATATGCTAATTTAGTTGAAAGAGGTTAGAAGAAGATTTTATACCATCAGCATCCAAAATGGTTCATTTGTTGTATTAATCACTACAATGATGTAGTTATGACAAAACCAACTGTAGTTATGTTGGATAATAATTGCATAATTTTGCTTACACCGTTCAAATAATAGAGAAAATTGAAGAAGGAAATGATATAAATTTTTTTGTAAATATGAAATGAGTATAAATACTTAGAATAAATATTCGTTTCACTTCCTTTTCTTTTCAGCATACAATATATTTTGCTATTCAAAAGCGAATTAAACGAATTACATAATAAAAAAAGAACCAGATCAACAGAACTGTCAATAGAAAATAACATCCTCAAGTGTGCGTTATCTTCGTTGCTTTATGTACTATATATAATTGAGGATAATATAAAAATAAAAAAAATCTTATTGAATATTTAACGTAACAAACAATTAGGGGTACTTGTCATTCGTTGTGATGTGTAGTATACAAAATAAGAAAAAATTGATATTGAACTCTTTTGTAGATAAATTAGACCTATTATTTGTGCCTCTTATTTGTATTATCGTTGAAGGAAGGGCTAAAACGGTTTTGAAAAAAATGAATTATCGTTAATCAAGAAATATAAAGATGAAAGACTAAGAAAGAATAAAAGGCTGAAAAAAAAATAATTATTAAATTTATGTTTAAATCGCAGAAATATTATCGTCACCAAAGAAGATGCGACATCTCTAGTATGCGCGATTTTTATTCTATTAGTCTTACGCCCTATTTTGGCCGTCTTTGCTTCTGTGACCCGAATGTTTCGAGAGCGAGAAGAAAGCGGCTCGAAATGTTTTCTTCCCGTAATCGGATTCGAGATTTCCCGGTATCATGTAAATTATCAGTGGCTTTCCCACGGACCAAGAGTGATTTCCGGGTAGACTAAGAGCAACTTCCCGGTAGACCAAGAGAAACTTCCCGATGACCGAGGAGGGGGGGGTTCAGAAGTTTACAAAAATTAAAAACATTTATCGATGAGCCGAGCGGGTAGTATAGACCCTTAACGCCATCCATACCCTCAAGCACAGCCTCACAATGTGTCCTACATACATGAGTTAAACTTATGTGTAGAATATTCACAATGTCTTTGTACAAATATGGGGTTTCTAAGAGCCTTTTTTAATGATCCAACTCTAAATATCTCATAGGGTAATCTACAGACACCTGTAGATCAGTATTTTCCATTACAAAAATGAAGATCCTCGACTTCAGAATCAAGATTTCCTGAAGCTTTTGCAAGTTTTACATATCTGTTCAAATCGTTCTTAATATCATCTGAATTTAAAAACCGATTAACAATATTTGTAACATCAAATAAATTGCCAGCTGTTATCAAGATATTGTGATTGCGTTTATCCTCGTCAAATCTCGATTTCAAATTTGAAACAAAATTACGTAAGTATGCAGACTTTTTCCAGCCAGCAACTTTAAGAGCATCCAGACAACAGTTTTTAAATCTGATGGTGGAATATTCGTTTTTTTTTATTTCCCGATTTTTTGATTTCCTGTTTTTTTGTATTTCCCGATTTTTTGTATTTCCCGAAAAATTTCCAAGAAATTTAGGATTCCAGGACACATTATATTATTTCTAGGGTCGGACGGTTTGATTTTTTTTTTAACTTCGGGAACTTTTCCAGCAATAGGCTTGTTGATTTTGGTGAAAATTGGAAAAGAGAATGAGTCAAATAATAGGGTAAAATATTTCCGGAATTATAAGTGTTAGAGTGAATGAATATATTTGGTAACTAGACTCATAGTTTCGATTACGAAAGATTCCCACAATGTTCTACTATCGTTTTCCTCAGTTAACTTTTATTTTAAATAATTTTTAGTTACGCCATGCCATCGGGAGCACCCCGCGAGCGACGTATTATAGGGGACGGCAAATTTCAGTCAAATTGAAAAAAGAAAACGTTTCAGAATGTTAATAGATATCAGTCTTATATTTTGTTATGGTTATGTCAATGTCAGTGGAACAAGATGCATGTTTACCATATGAATATTAACTTTAACGGAACTAGGTTTTGGTAAGAGTCAACGTTTTCTATTCTTATAGTACTTGATATAGCTTATTCGAACGCTCGTTATTTAAAATTTTTAAAAATTAGCTTCGATTCACAATTAATCAAGAACGATAAGTCGCAATCGCAATTGATCGTGACCATTCTCGAATTTTTCATTTTTTTTATTTTATTTCGATAA
>JANVCI010100001.1:0-11287 GCA_026413465.1 Trichosia splendens | reverse complement strand
GTGTTATGGATAGTGTGTGTTATGGATAGTGTGTGTTATGGATAGTGTGTGTTATGGATAGTGTGTGTTATAGATGGTGTGTGTTATGGATAAATGTTGCCTCACATTTGTGAAATCTTTTTCAATTTTATGCGGCTCAACGAAATTTTGTTTTTAAGCAATTTCATGATTGAATTAGTTAGTATTATCAATAGGTAATCACAAAGTTATCGATAATTCCAAACATATCGATAATTCCAAAATTATCGATATTTCATTCGATCAATAATTATCAATATATTTTCAGTATCGATAATTATCGATAATTTTAGAAAGGTCGCATGACAAAACTGCTAGTGTTTGCAGATTATGTGGATATGGTTGGAGGAACTTTTGTGGCTGTTACAGAAACGTTTGAGCCTTTGGAAGAGGGAGCGTCCTCCTTTGGTTAATTTTAAGTGAAGGACGAGAAACCAAAGTACATGTTCACACCACTATCGTGAGCGAATCAACCTAAACAATAAACGAAAAAACCTATGAATTGGTAAACAGCTTTGTGTACCTTGGGTGGTGCGCTGACGATAGTGGTATGGGGTAAAGGGACTGGAAGTGACTCCCTTGCATACGATATGTGGTACGGTGCAAGGCTTGCATGTACTCAGTTTGGCCAAAAGTACGATGGTTAGATTCAAAGATAGCTAATTTGAAAACTTTACGGGTATCCTGCTGAGAGAAAATAGCTGTAGATAGGCCGATTGGAAAAGCATGTTCGAGAAGGGCAAGACCCTCAATGGGTTGTAGCGCCGATTGAAGTAAGTAGTGTTTTCCGAAACATTGACAGTATTAACCTTTAGCCAGATTCGACTACTTTCTCTATCTTAGTTCGTACATCACATCTATAGTACGTGAGCCGACATTAATTTATGCAAAAAGCAACCCTTCGTCTCCAACTGGAGATTCTATATCCACCATTTCCTAACAAAATCTCAGTCATGGCAAAATATTGATGATTCAGACCTTTAATTTCACTCAATTTCTGAACGGATAGACATATCTAGATCCACTCAAAATTTTCTCATCGGCAATTTTCTATAGGAAGCTTATTAATAATAGTTTATAAAGTGATCTTCTATCCTAATGGTCTAAGCACAATGCAAACTACACTTTAACAAATAGGGTAATTCCGACCCATGAGGTAGCGAGATGAGAAAATTGCTTCACCCCACAGCTTGCACCCGCTTTCGAGACTCACTGAAATTCCGAAAAACTTCCTACTGCTAAGAAAGAGGTATGGTGCAAAATCAGTCTTAGAAACTCATCACGGACTGGCGCCTGTCACTATTTCGGACCTTGTTACTGACGACGAAAAATCTGTTTTATCTAAAAAATGTCGAACGATGGAATAGAGAAATGTACAGAGTCGGATCTCAAGCTAACTTGAATATATTGCGTTGAGTTTGACCTACTCAATTTTTGAGTTTCCTGATAGATGATTTGGATTAAATAATAATTTTTCAATGAAAAAAGTCTTAATGCAGTCGGCTGAATGTCAGGCTGATAAATTGATAAAACACAAAATCAGCAAAACATCTGATGTCATTCATACTCTACTATACCATATGAATCTCACTTAAATGAATTATAAAATTTTGTATTTTTTTTTTAAATATAAAAATATCAGAACGCTGCAACTCTTACTAGAAGGCTTAGGTATCCTATCTACTCTTGACAATATATTTAAGATAGCTTAAAATCTATTCGATATCATCATCCACACGTGGTTACGTGTACCAATTAAGCACATATTGCTATGATCACTGAATTCATTTGAACGACAATGCATATCTCCTTATCAACAATTTTAAATTTTGTATGATATCGAATTCGTCGCGTTGGATTCGGAAGTAATTTAATGAAAAATAACTAAATTGTCGTAACATGCACTACTGGCAACAAAGGTGAAAAGAAAAAGTTTTCTTAAAATCTCACATTTTTGTTTAGCAATTTTGTAGATTGGTCGGCCACAACATAATATGGTAAAAGAATTGATAAAAACTACTATTTTTTAATAAAACAAATCAGTCAACCACTAGGTATCGGTGCGTACTGATAAAAAAAATAAAACGAATTGATTTTTTGATGCTACAGTACACGTTTCAATATCGAAATTGATTATCTCATTTTTTTTTGTGATTACATGTCTGTATGAGTAGACTTAGTCTCAGTTCGGAATTGAGAAATAAATCGTCGGTATTGCTTAATCAAATTTATTCAGAGAGCGATCATGTGGTAGTCTATCCTTTTTCTTGTGAATGTCTATTCTGAATTGATACGTGCAGGTATCGATTGTGATCGACTTACATAGTTTTTGAAAACAAGTGGGACGTTGGGGACTTGACGTCGACTAAGCAAGACTTAGATAGATATATAAATGATTTCATGAGGAATTCGAATGCTCCTTATTAAATTCTAAATCGAACGCCTTTTATGAAGCAGAACCCTTGGAACCGTAGAAAAGGTTGGGAGGCTATCGTTGCATTTTTGATTTTTTTTTATATTTACAATCTGCTCACCTCTTTATTTGCTTTCGTCATCATGACCTGCATACGAATGTGTTCCAAAAAGACTCTGCAATTTGAGTCTGCAGCTGGGGTGACATTCGAAAAACTTGGAGATTGTATAATGAGATGCTTCTCGATCGGAGGAAATGCAAGACTTGGTGTGGCGCAAGGATCTAAGCAGGGACCATTGCATTTTATCAGCTACATCAACGACCTACTGAATGTCAGTTTCCTGACAAAAATTATTTTGTATGCCGATGATTCTAATATTACGTATGTATGTGACTCAAGGGAAGTTATCGATAGTCATGGTAAAGTTATAAGCATCGTTACGTCGTACGAGTCTAAAAACAAGATTTTATCACATTCAAACTGGTTGTAACTTCCAGAGACTGGCAATGAACTCTTTCTCACCATTTAAAACAGCCGGTGAAGATAGCATTTTCCCAACAACCTAACAACATAGTTGTGGATCAAAAATTGATACTCTTTTTATTTTTTTATTCCCATGTTCATTATCGTCTCAATTAGCAAAACCATTCAGACCTACAAATTTCACCTCTTTTATTCTCAAAACCCTGGAAAAATTAATAGATAGATATCTAAGGGGCGGAGTCTTAAAGATAAACAAACTAAACCCTAACCAATATGCTTATCAACCAAGAAATGCAGCAAATTTAGCATAATGAATGTGTGGACCGGGCTATGTATGGATCAGAGACTATAACTTGCTATGTTCTTGCTTCGTTCGAAAAACGCCGGGCTACGAGCGCTTCGCGCACTCTGCGATCTTTTTTTTGAAGGGGCCGGAGTCATCTGATAACTTGCTGCTTTTAATTTAATTATACTGAAACGTCAAACACTTATAAAAAATTCGTGTTTTTCTGAATGTATGGATCAGACTATAACATGAATTAGCATAACAGGGGCTATGAAATCAACTCCATCAGTAGCTTAAGAGGCTCTGTTGAACAATGAACCGCTCCATCACACCTCACAGAAACGGGAAGCGAACTATGGTCATACCAGACTTTGAAACGCAATGATCCGAAATAATCCCGAACTTGCGATGCCATGCGACTGCATTGCTCCTGCATATCAGTTCATCAAATCCACGGCCGTCAATCTCTCTGTTGCTTTTTGCAACACTGTTATTAGATTTAATTTCTATTGTCTAATAACACAAAAAATTTTGAATAGAGCTTTACGCCCGTGATCAAATCCTTTAAAATCAGCTTCCCACATCGGACTGACTAGACTAGCAATCCTCCAGACAACGAGGTACCCAACTGTTAGCACACCGAAGGTCAATAATTTATCCGGAGCAAGCATATTCCGCTCACAACCACAACCCAACAACAATACTGAAATCTCGTTACCTCTCGCTAAAATATGTAACCGTTTATCTTACTCGGATAGCCAAGGAGCGCTAAAAGCGTTAAACAGCTTTAGATTTTCTTCTTCTCTAGTTTTAGAGTCTAGAGATACTCTCGAATTACCCGCCACAAAATGCCTATCCAACAACCCGAACTGTCCTGAATGTGATGAGGTCGAATCGGCAGAACATTTTCTCTGTCGCTGTTCAGCATTTATCAGAGCCAGACAAAAATACCTCGGCTCTTTCACAATTCCTCCTGCCTCAATCAAAAGCTTATCGCCTAATACATACTCAAATTCACAAATAATACCAATAGGATTTAATCCTAAACTTGCGGGTATGCACAACAGGCCCATCAGACGCCTAGGTGCAGTGTTCCTGTACGGTCCCCACCCACTTATACAATACAATACAAGTACAAGATCCCGTAGCTGTTACTAGTATAGAAAGGTGTCCCAAACCTAAAATGTATATATTGATTCTCTGTAGCCAGTACAAACTGCTCCATACCCCTTTTGGCAACGATCACTCCTAGCCATTCCTTTTTTTAAATATCTAACTTCGGTAGTTGTTAAGAGAACGATTTATTTGATACATCGTAAAGACTGCGATATTTTCAAATTAGTGGAGTGAGCGAAGCACAGGAAATTTCTTTTGTAAATCAAAAGCTTGTTTTTTATGCTAAACTTTGAACGCTTCTGTTATTCAATGTATATAAATGTTTATATATTTAAGTGCACGTTCTTTAGTAATGTAATTCGAAGTGACTATTCGCAGGTGCCTGCGAATAGCCAAACTATTATAAAGATGCTATTCGCAGGCACCTTCGAATAGCATTTCAATTTTACAAAATGCTATTCGCAGGCAAAATCGCCTGCGAATAGAATCTTTATAATTGTTTGACTATTCACAGGCGCCTGCAAATAGTATTTTCTATTCGAAGGCGTCTGCGAATAGCATCTTTATAATGGTACTTTAATGTTTTCGACCATTTAATTTCAGTTGAGTTAGATTTAAATTTACGTGGGGAAAGAATCTTTGGCTCCACGAAGGGTGAATAAAATAGCTTCAGTTTTTTATTGTTGATTCTAATTCTCCATTTCTGGGAGTAAGAAATGATGTGTTCAACGGATTCCCTCAGGAAAGGTCTGAAATGAAGATGTTGCATAGAGCTGGGCTAAGACAGCTACCTTGAAGGAATATAGAATATAAAATAGCGAATCAAATGCATACTCAATATCTACAAGCACCGCCCTCGTCAACCCTTTGTGATTGAATTCGTTTTTAACATGCTTGACTACTCGAAGAAGTTGATGGGATGTAGAGTGTTTGGCTCGAAAACCGAATTGTTCATTTGGAATGATGTTGTGTGCGTGCATCGACATGTTGTGAAATTCTGAAGAGTGAAAGACGTTAGAAAACTTTGCTGAGAGAGCTCAGAAGGCTAATTGGACGGTAGCTAGAAGCCAAAGAGAGATTTTTGTTTTGGAATCCGAATAACTGAGTTTTAAACAGGCGTTGTAAATTTTGGTTAACATGACAACGACTCTTTTGGGAAATTGTTTAAGAACTGTATTGTGAACACCATCGTCACAAGGGTTTTTTATGCTCCTTAACCGTCTGATTTATCTTTGTGAACTTGCCAGAATCTTTTGGATGCGAAATCCCAACTTTTCGAGTTATAATATTTGTTCCGTAATTCCTCGGATTTGAGATTGATTTTGTGATTTAGAAAGTTGACGTAAGTCGAGTTAATGTTACGAGACCTCTGCGTTTGTCTTTTGACTGAATTCTTAAAAGCGATATGGTTTTTAGATTCAGGAGTGAGTTGAAGGTGGTGGATTTTCCTAATTCGTTTAGGTATGGAAAGCTCCATTGCAGTTGAGTTTAATGTTAAGAACAAGGTTTTCATTGATTGAGATCTTAAAAAGAGTCCAGTCTGCCAAGTCGAATCTATAATGCTTTGAGGATTGACGTTACAATCAATTGAAAATTCGATTATCCGATGGTCGGATATAAGATTGTCAGAAGACGTTACTTGAGTTGTATGGTTCAAATCATTTGTTAGTACAACATCGATATTTGAGGGATTTCGTCATCTTTGACGAGGATAATAGTTGGGAGTGTACGAGTGTAAAATATTAAATGGTCGGGTTAACAGTTCATGATAGATAATTGTACCTGCAGAGTTAGTTTGGCATTTAAATCTCCACAAACATAGTAGTTATTATTTAAGGAAGCCCAGGAAGCGTAACAGCTTTTCACTGTAGTTAATTTAGTTGTAGTAGGCACTGATACGTAACTGTTCAAAAGATTCAGTCGAAAAGAAGAATTTTAAGGAATAATGAGTCAAAGTACATTAAACATGCTCCGGAGCCTGAACAATTCCTTCCACTTAAAATACATGACTCTGTGCAAAGCGAAAAATTGTCTACCAAATCACGATGTTAACAAAAGTAAATTTAAAGTAGAAATTATCGCTGATCGAATTAAAATGAATGAATGGCTCATCATAATCAAATCATTGGAGCAAGATAATTCATTGGAATGCATATCTATCAATTCTCGGAATGCAGTTCAATGTGGTTAGTAATGAAAACGTTTTCGTTTAATTAAAAAAAATTTATCTTCAATTTTTCACAACTACAGTTCGAGAACAAATTGATTCAGAGAAAAAGTGTCGAACACTCGCCTCAAAAGGCGATCCACTAATATCGACCAAATTTATATTTTGTCCTTTGATCCGATCGATATCAAATTGTATTAAACAAAGTACCGCAATAACATCGCTTGCATTAGAAGGACTTCCGCTGACAGTAGTCTACATACAAACTATATCGAATGTATTTACCTACCATCTCATTACTTTATGATGAAACGTTTAAAAAATCTCGTTACAGGCCATACTACAGAATAGCACTTTGAAAATGTTGAGCTTTGCCCGTAGCAACATAATGGACAATGGATGCATTATTATCTGTTCGACTATCAAACATCTCTCTCACATTGAAAAAATTAATTTTTCCCAATGTGATCTAACCCACGTTTCTGCCACACACATTGGTGATTTAATCAAATTCCAAACAATAAATCGCTATTTGGAAGGATGGATGAAATCTTTTCGTTACAATGATGTTAGTCCGAATTCCATACCTGGACTTAAGTGTCTAGTTTTGAACGGAAATGCACAAATTGGAGATAAGGGTTTACAGCATATTCTCTTGAATTTAAAGGATGACGAATGGATTAAAGGTACAACGTGAAGATTGTAAATACTTTTGAACTTTTCTGATTTGTCGGTACCTAGTTCAAGCAATTCCAGGTAGAGAATCCACATTTTCTTTAAGATTGATTTTTTATCCACCTTCTGTTACTATTCTTCCCAAGATACTGGCTCTGCTTTGCTTCTGCACACACTCTATCCACCTTTCTACTGTCTACTGCTGTTCCCAAGATTCTGGCTGGACTATGCTTGGTCATGGTCACCCAAATTTGACCACTTTCTTGGGGCTAGCTACCCCTTCACTGCACCTATTCCGATTATTTTTGAACTTTCGTCCAATCGAGAGAAAAATATTTCAAAATCAATTATCAAGAACAGACGACTATTTCTAACTCAGATTAGTATCTTCACCTGAACAATATTGCTTTACTTCATGAGAGTGTCGCTTTCGCTAAATTAGGGCTGTTGCACTGCTGACGGTGACGCTATTGACGCTCACCACAGAAATTATTTCTTTGTATTTCTAAGAACACTCTGAAACTTTTACAGAGTGATCAGCTTTCGCTACCGCTCATCTAGATTCGATGCTGGTACGCAGTCCGTTAGATAAGGTCAAGTTCGAAGACGACCCAAATCTGGATGGAGGGAGTGTAGTGTTGGGCCCAAAAGATATCAAATAGTGGTGCCCAAGATGCTAAATTAACCGCTGAGAGCTGTTGATTCACCCTCAATACCAACGGACAGGTGGGGTAGTGGTAAAGTCGTTGCTCCCCATCCAGATGGAATGGGTTCAAATTCCGCGTGTGTCAGCACATAAACTTTTATTTCTGTATTGACGATATTTGAACAATGTACTCCGTCTTAGTTCACACCCAATCATCATTTGACGGTGTATAGCTCTACCTATACCTCAAAATTATGCATAAAGTGCAAGCTGCAACAAGTAGTGTATATTAAGACGGAATAAAAATCCTGTAGTAGTATATGCTTCAGGTCAGGCTTCGGAAGACACGCTAAGCAGGGATGGTACCAGTTGTTAAGGTAATAATAAGGCCACGCTAATAATAACTTCAACTAAAACTGAAAAATTCAATAAGAATTTCCCATGTGGTTATATAATAGTCAATTTAGTGCGCTATTATAAGTAGTTTGATTAAAGTCACTCAACAATTTCAACATTTTCGTTAAATGATATTGCAGAGTCTTCGAAGCATAGTACAAAAACTATTATACCTTGCACTTCATAAACGTCCGATAAGATTGTCATGTTCTCTCTTTTAGATTATTCCATGAAAGGGAATCTCGTCCTATGAGAATGTTCTGTTCTTTTGAAATCCATTTAAGAATATTAGAGTTTTGAAATTCGGTGCGAGTTTTGGATTTCGGTGCGAGCTATGTTCTTAATATATTTTTCGTGGGACGCGTTTTCCAAAACTCGCCTCATGGAAAATATATTCAGAACATAGTTCACACCGTTTTCCAAAACTCGTACCATCAAAGAAATGCAGAAAAAGTTATGGTCCGAGATTACCCTAAGCCCATTATTCTGATGAAAAAAAAAAAAAACAGAAATTAGGTTCTATTCGCACAAAACAACAGATTGACTGTATTTTCACGGTTTTGCATTAGCCCATAATGAGACAGTATAAGAGTCTTGAGTCCGCTATGCTGAAGTTTTTGTAATGTTTACGTTGTTGACTCCTTTCACCTACACGCATCTGAAAGCTTTCACCTCACCCCTCCCCCAACTCTTGCGTCTGTACTTTATGGTTAACCCACAAGGTGTTAATCTAAGGGGGCGTTTTGATAGAACTTAATTACTTGCGGTCACATGTGTATCGAAGATATGCGCCCCACTCGTTCCACATATCAATATTAATTCAATTTTCCATTTAAAAAGCTATTGAAATGCAAAACTGTGGTATCACTGATGCTGGTGGTCTAGCCATTCTAAATTGCCTAAATGTGAACAAGAATTTAGTGGTTTTAGATGCTAATTTCAATCCTAGACTCAGTCAGAATGTATTTAAAGAAATTCAAAAACGGTTGGGAGCTGAACCTCTGAATTATGAAACTGGAAAGAAAAGTACTATCAAATTGAGGTAAGCTGAAAGAAATGCATCTGTATTTATCGAGATGCTCCACTCGTAAGTCTCACTGAATATTCACAGCATTTGTTTTACTTACATTAGAGAGCGAATCGACTTCCTGGAACAACGTTTAGAAATTGAATCTAACAATCGAGAACTCGCTCACGAATTGAATATTCAACTGCACAACAAATTGAAGAAATGTGAATCAATACAAAAGGAACAAGAAATCGTAGTTCCATCGGGCTATAAAATAGTTAAAGAAGAATTCTGGAATGCTTTGTATGAACAGTGAGCATAATAAGTATCTTGTTTGTATCTAAGCACTAACATTAGAATTAAAACATTTAGATTGGAAGACCTTAAGCAAGAACGACTAAACAGAGACAATGAGCAGAATCGATCAGCTGACGATTTAAGAAATCGCCTATCAGAATGTTTTGGATCTGGTGACGTTATGCAGATGATAAGAAATAATAGAAGACTTGGCAGTATGATTAAGGTTGTTGGGTGGATGGATTTAGTGTTTATTTCAAACGTGATTTCAACAACTTGCATACAAGTTTCCCCTGTTTCTGTAGAACTAAATCGAATGATAGCGTTCAAAGAAATTTTTGTAAAGGTTTCTGACGCTTTAAACCAACATTTCGTAGCGAGGATATGCTGTGTATGGTAATCGCTTATAAACTTACTTATCAACCTTAACATTCCTTGTTTGTTAGTGACTAAGTTTCACTGCCATACATTGATTGCCACTGGTAACTATTCGACCTTTCTTATAGAGACGGAGTTCTATCGATCTATTGAGAAGTGACATTTTAATTTATTCGCCTAGATCGTTCGACACATTCAGAGTGATGTTTTGTACAATTCGAGATCCTTCTTTCCTGTCTAATGTAAGATACTTTGTCTTGTCTTAACTGACTTGTACACCTACTCGTTCTGTATCCATTTCCTTAACCACTAGGACTTTTCTTCCCATTAAATTTGTCTTGTCCGCAGAAGCAGCTAATTGCTTCGATTTGTTAAATGTTGTTCCTCTCCAGTTGGTTCACATTACTCTTGGCACCTTTTTTAATGCCAAGTTAAAGAGGATTGTAGATAGGCAGTCTCCTTGTCTTAGGCCAGTATCAATAGAAAATGGATCCGAAATAATGTTTTGGATCAAGACTTTCCACTTGGTGTCGGTTAATGTCGCTTTGATGAGATAGATGAGTTTTGCTTGGATTTCGAAATCCTTCAATATTTTGGACAAAGTTTCTCTGCCGATTGTGTCGCATGCTTGTTTAAAGTCGACAAATAGTGGGTACTGATGTGGTAATCGCTTATAAAGCAAATACTTTTTACTTGTGGTAGGCTAAAAATGTATGTGGATTGTGGACTGTTGGAGGTGTTTATTGGAAAAATAGAAATCCACCATATAGTGGCTGGGACCTCTCTGCTATAGCCTATAGGCCAATAATTTCATCTAATCTCTGGGACACCAAATGCTATCATTCGTTTTAGTTCTATACGAATTATGTATCCGCACTGTGAACTAGTCAGAAATGTAAGCTTGGCTGAGTATCTTCACGTCTTGTTGTTGATGATATTCGCAAAAGCCATAAATGTGCATGCTATTTGCTATTCCCCTTCTGTATAGCCATACTCTGACGATGATGAGAATTGAGAATGACTTCCAAGAATTACAGAATAAGGATTAATAAGACCAAATGTAGGTGGCTCCTTGATGTTTTATGTAACTTCAACCTGAATTCGCTACCGAATTGTTAGAGATTGTATAATTTGTTTGATTGAATTGTGATTTTGTCGTTGAACTTTTAAATCGCAGTAGCAATTTTTGCCGAAGCACATAGGTAGAGCTATGTGCTTCAAATCATGTTTACTATAGATCTTGAACAGATTCATTTCCTTCTATAATTCAGTTGCTATAGTAAAGCATTATATTTGTTTGTTTGTTTTGAGACCCAATTAACAGCCGTTTACAGCCAATGACAAGTAAAGTCTGGACCACCGGCTTAACGTGACTTCCGAACCACGCCTCAAGTAATGCAAT
>JANVCI010100000.1:0-17513 GCA_026413465.1 Trichosia splendens | reverse complement strand
GAAGTTAAATATGGAAATAATGGAAATAATAATGGAAATAATGGGAAAACCTGTTTTTTTTCGCAAATTCCCCCATCTTCCAGGGAAAGAAATATTAAAATCGGTTGAGATTTACTCGAATTATAGCTCCAATAGACGGACGGACATGACTCAATCGACTCAGAATTCAATTCAGAGTAAACTTTCCCAAGGAAACTTATGTCGTTTTCGCTTATTTCCCAATGCGACATGATGGGAGGCAAACCTATAAGTCTGCGTATTTTCGTACGAGTATAATTAAACGTATTGACCAACAAAGTTGAAAGTAAAAATTTTTCTAACGTCTGGGAAGGGGGGTTTGCTGATGTGTGTTCCTGTACCCAATGACTGAAATGAAGGTTGGCGTGTTTGGGAGAGGTTTGATTCACGTTAAGCTACTAGCGAGTGGCCGCTTACTGTCTAATATTTTAATACTCTTAGCTCTACAACTCCAGTATTTTTAGACTTTAATTTTTTTCTTCAAATCGATACGTTAAAACAACAGAAGTTTGTTTCTGTTGGTAAAAATGTCTTTCTTCACCAGAATGTGCTTAACCTCATCTCTGAGAACAAATCATTCATAACGCTGACAGAAATGTTACGTCTGTAAATGATAACACTTTCATACTCAACATACGGGGGCAAATCACATAAAGTTAGAATTCGAAAACATAGGTTGCAAACAAATGCGGTGTAAATAATATTAAAAGTATTCTTAGCCACCAAATTGAGGACAGGTACCTTCTGAACAAACGTTTCCGTATACATGATTTTTATATTTGTATCTGGAAGCAATCTTCACCCCTATGTAAGATAGAACGTATCGATATGTTCAGCAACACAATGGCAAATGAATACTGTACGTATTTCATTTCATACATACAACATTATTCCGCTTTATTTTTGCAATAATTCTCCTGTCGATAATTCTCACCGTTGTCATTTCTATGCCGGGTAATAATTCCTGTAACCTTCGTTCATTTTGTTTTGTTATGGTTGAAGGGATAAGTCTTAAAACCCCTTGGATATCCCAATTTGCCCACTTTTTTGCCATTATTTATATTTCGCTGAATCTATCTCAATCATTCTCGAAGTTCATGTCAGTGGTTGTGACGTTGTCTGCAGTGGAAAGTTTGATGGTTTAACACCACGATTTTTGGGATTGCAAAAACGTAATTGAATTGGTTCGTTTTAGTTTCAAAAATGTATTTAATCAGGAAAACTTAGGGAAAAATGGACGGCATTTTAAGATTTAAAATGGAGGTGGAACACCGATAAACTACACAAAGTATTGTCATGCATGTCGGCATAGCACTATATGTCCCAAGCACAAGTCACAAGTTAGTTTAGCTGTCAAAATTACCCAGTTTTGACATTTAAACACAACATCAGGGCCTAATGTTTGGGAATCGATTCCCTAAGATTCCCTAAGGTTCCCTAATGATTCCCTAAAGATTCCCTAAAATTAGGGAATCTTCAGTGAAAATTAGGGAATCATTAGGGAGTCTTAGGGAATCTAAGGGAATCTAAGGGAATCGATTCCCAAATATTAGGCCCTGATTGCATGTGTAACCAAAATATGAACAAAATTACATGGTAGGGGTGTATAAGTTGGCCCACTCTTAAATGGATGACCGGTGCTTGGTACATAGTGCTGTGATGTCAGCTGTCAAAATTATTAAATTTGATTAAAATTGTTAAATTAATATTTGTAAAGAAGACCATTCAATTAGAATTAATCTACTCTGCTGCTGCTATGGCTACCCACAATTATAAGAATTTTGTGATGAAATAAATCATTCCACTCTATGCTAGAATCAAGAGACTGGGAAGCCGTAAGTTGACTGGATAGAAGGCTTTCTCGTGCTAAAAAATCAGCGGGGAACAATATCCCTTCCAAAAGTCTAATATATAAAGTTTCTTTGTAGCGTTTAGTTTTTGAACCGAAAAATTAAGGCGAGTCTTAGTACCTTGTCTATTAAGAAATTTTAGACATCAGCTGTTTAAATTCATTAGTTACTAACTACGTCAATCGAGCATATGTAATGTAAGTAGCTCAATTAGTAACAATTTCATAACATTTTAGTTGATCAATTGTTGCACTTCAAGCCATAAAACGTATTTCGTCTCGAACAAAATGGATAAAAGAAACTAAACTTCTCTCGAGCCAATAGAATGAAAGAAACTGAACCATTATGAAAGTTTCATGTCTTGTAAGTTGAGTTATACTATTTTAATTTGTACGAAAATAGTTAAGTAACTTGAATACAAATCGGATCTGTTTCGATTGTTGGTCTTAAAAATAGTGCAAATTTCTTACATAACTTTTCTGTTAGCTTTCAGAAAAGTATGTTTTTCATGATTATGCGGATTATCTTTTCAAAATTATTTTAAGATGCAAAAATTTTAAAACATTAAATCTCTAATATTAAACTTTCTCATAAAAACAAAATAACGAATCATGCAACAAAAAATAAAATGTTCGTCTTGAAAACTTGAAAACCGCACCACTATCTTCAAACAATCAACAACGCTAATCCCTTAAAACCATTTTCTAGCTGTAAGATATAACTTGACATGTAAACGTTAAGCTTTTCGTACATGTTTTTTATGCACATAAAACCATGTGTAACTAACATAAAATAAAACATTATATTTTATAGAAAACTCTTCTTGTTAAGTCTTAATTTATTTTATATTGTTTTTTTTTCTCGTACTGGAGGTCCTTTTTGTGTAAAAGCTAAGAACTTCAAATAGCCACATTAAAGATGCGAAAGCTGGTTTTTTCGATGTTCTTTTACTTCAACTTTATTTTGGATAATGGAAGAGGAAAACTTTGTTCTTGTTTAGTCTTTTTCATTCTGCAGTGCTTGCATATTATTTTAAACATCAACGAGAAATATATTCGTTGTGCGATAAGTTTTCGAAAATAAAACGAAAAACTGTGAGAAATATATGTCTTATAAAGTTTGGTCCAGTATTTTAAATCCATTTTGCTTGATAGCATTTAAGGCTTATGAAATGTACTTTTTGTATAGCGAAGTTTCAGCTACATTCACACAAAAATTGCTGCGATTTAAAATTAATTATTTCAGAGCAAATATGAATAACATCAATGAAAATATGACGTCACCCATATACGATGAATTTGTGTACTTATTATCTAAGTCTACATTCAGGAGAAATAATATTCAAGCACCTAACTTAATCCTCAGTGTGACTGCAAGAAGCTATAATTGCATTACTTGAGGAGTGGTTCGGAAGTCACGTTAAGCAGACTTAACTTGTCATTGGCTGTAAAAGGCTGTTAGTTGGGTCTCAAAACAAACAAACAAACAAATAATAAGATGGTCTGAAAAATTCTTCCATATAATTCCTTCAGCTATGCTGAATTTATTAACAACGATTTTAGGGATAGAGATTTCATTGTGAGCGAACCCCTGAAATTATCCTGGAATTACTTCGCAAATTACATCGAAATAACGGAAGTATCGAAGTGTTGGAGAAAAACACTTAACCCCCTTGACCAGCCCCCTTGACCAGCTTTAAATTATTTCGTCGACCCCTCATCCCATAACGACGTCCTTTTATCAAACCCTTCACCCTTTCGTGAAATGTTTTTGAAACAATTACGCCAAAAAACAAGTAAAATTTTATGACATGATGGTTTGGCATCTTCCCCCTCCTGTGACGACATCATTAATTAATAACCATTTTGATCTTTGTTGGTGAAACGATAAGTTTTAACTTTGTTCCATCAACATTTTTTGAAAACTAAATTCGGCAAAACCTAATTGGGCATCCCAATTTTTCCACTCTTTTGGCTCTAGCTCTGCAACCTGATTAACGATCTCAATCAGAAATCTGCTTGGTTTAAGATCTACGAGAGAACAAATTATTAATATCGATTGAGAAAATTTTAAGTTATCATTTAACACCGTACACCATCATTAGCATTGAAATTTACTATAAGCATTTCGTACATTTCTCATTTTGCATTTTTATTACTTCTATGAGGATTCTTTTTAATTAGCTTTTTCGTACCTGTTGGCTGCGAACATACACACTTGTCTTTTTTAAGTTCCTTGAACATAGTTTATTCTCTGCTATAATACATTCAAACAACCCAAATCACCCAAGCATAATTTAAGAAAAAACGAATCCGGTAAAGTGCCCTAAATTTTGATACATTTTCACACATACAATGAGAAAAATAAACACTTTGAAACATAATATAAAGTCTATAAATTTATTGTTACTCTTCAATGAAATGATTTCTTTGCAGTATGAGATTTCCATTTTACTGCTTCGGGTGGGTGTAGCAAAGCTATGATCAAATATAAAAGAAGCTGATATTTTGATTATAAAAATCAATTAATTGAAATAAATATTAATTTTCGTATGATTAAACATTCAATTTAATTTGATTAGAAAATCTAAACGAAAAATTATCATTTTCAATCTAGCAATTTCAATGTAAAAAAAAAATTCTTCAATTCAATTCTCAAAACATATATATTTAATATTTAAAATTTTTTCCGATGTCTTAATGTATTCAAAATTTAATTCAATTTCGTTTTTCCGTTTGTTACAGGATTTGGATTTGTTACATTTCAGAGCGAAGATGTGGTAGACAAAGTTTGTGAAATTCACTTCCATGAAATAAATAATAAAATGGTAAGTTTGATTTTCTTAAATTTCTTTATTCGAATGTTTACAGTATGAACGTATCATGATTACGTGAACGATAATAGTAAAAAGGATAAGATTTAATCTACATTTTCATAACAGTTTTTAGTAAAGCATTCATCTGAATAAGGATCTTTAGACGTACAAGATTGATAAAACGTACATAATATCGTTCCATTGATGGATATTGGTTTAGTTTCTTTCTGATGGAATGTATGTTAAATATAGTATTGGCATTGGTGGACTTCTTTACGTTCAGGAGAATTAGCTATTCATCTTGTATGCTACATACAATACGACAATACATTCTTTGAAACATAAATTTTAGTGTAGCTCTTGGACACCCCAAATTTAATTGCTTTTAACACGATTCAGTTTAACGATACATATCAAAAAGATATAGAATATATATTTGATCCTGAAGATATCCCGAACGTTTTGTTGAAATTGATTTTTCGTTTTTTGACTTAGTTTATATACGGGTAGGCAAACAGACATACGAGCATATATTTATACTCTTTGCTCATCGTTTTGTCAAGGTTGTTATTAATGTAGTTCAAGAATCATAAAATCTTGTGCGTCGTGTGGTGCTAAAAATATTCGAGAAAAACTCACCTGGAAATTCCGACATCGTCACCGTCTCGTATCAGTGCCACTGCAACACCTGGTCATCTCTTTAAAAAAATTTAAAAAGTTTTTAAAGTCAATTAAATTGTCTACTGGAATTTGAAGAACTTTTGCTTCAGTTTGTGTTTCGTAGAAGGGGCCGTCTATAAAGGACTTCCGCTTTTTTAACTCTTAGTAAGGCTGTCATGAGCGCCGTTTCTTACTACAATTTCATACATTTTTTACATTTTTTTTATTTGAAATTTTTTTTTGTAGAAACAAACCTATTGTATGCGTTTTTTCAATTTTCCAGCCATTTAGTTTATGACAAGAATCGCATTTAATTTGGGAATTGGGGATTGTACGGTGCTCCGTTCAAGTACCTGCCATACGAGAAAGATGCATTGTTTCGGCGCATTTAAAAATAGTTGTTCAATTTTCAAATTATTCACAAACTTATTTCTAAGTACCTTGTTCGAAGCATGAGTCCTTAGTGATTTATGCAAAATTTTGAAACTGTTGTAGCATTCCGGCCCTCAAATAATCATAACTAATCAAATCTGGAGTCGGATTAGGGTCGATTAGGGTGTTTCATCTAGAAATGCCGACTATTGATTATAAAGGCTTTTGACGTCTGGTACTTTGTCGTCCGGATTGTTTTTCGGATTTTGGCGTTTTTTTTTTCTTGTATACTTATTTGAACTCGAAAACTGTATTCAAGTGTATATCTTTTTAAGATTTTCATATGCAGTTTAGAAACGCCAAAAATGAGCCGCTCTTTTTTCAAGTGCCGAAGCGCGAGCGCCGCTCCATTTTTGAGGAGCGCTGCCAGCCTTGATCTTAGTTCTCAAGCTTACAATAGCACAGCAAGATAAAATTAATCTATATGATTTATATATGTGGACCAGTTTCCATCGCACTATTATAAACAGCGCTGGGCCGCCACTTGACTTGCTGAAATTTATATAGTATATTACATTTCTATAGTAATAACTACCAACAGCCACATTCGCACGAGCGTGTGGTCGGACTAGCTACTATTTTATAATTTGAGGAAAACAAAGTTAAAGTAAATGAAAGAATTAACTGAATTGTAACATCCTACTAACCAACAGCATACGTTAGGGTTCCCATACGTCCTCCTTTTTGCCTCGGTTTCCCTTTTTGACTGTCAGTCACTAGGACCTCACTTTTTCGGCTTAGCGTCCTCTTTTTTGGTATTTTGCACTATTTTGCAATGTTTTTTTGCTAAGTATTGAAATTTCTTTTCAAATGAGACAATAAAGAAACATTTCGATGCGCGACATAAAGCATGATCAAACAAATCTTCAAATATAAAAAATTTTCGAACTCGTTATCCAACATTTTTACCCTGCTTTTGCATTTACCCCTTGTATAATAATACAAATTATAATTTGTATTAGTTAAACTAGTTTAGTTCGAATGTAAAATCAAATAAATTTTATTGGATTCTAATGTAAGTAGTCAGTTGGTTGTAAGCCGTTGACAAAATAAATAATTAAAATATTCGTTCGATTTTGGTATCCATTCCCTATTAGACTTCCAAATTATAGAGCCTCCCTTCTTAAAAAACGCTTAAAAATCAAAAATGCTTATCGTTTAATGTAAACATTTCTTATCAGTATTCGTCCTGTAAAGCGATCCAACAATTTTGTGAAAAAGCGGTATCGATCTGCTCAACTAACCTCACGTCCTCCCGCATCTGTATTTGATAGCTTATGAACGGGATCTGTCCATAAATTATATCACTCGCGTATACGCATAAGCATGAGGATTTTATGGAACCATGATGTCTCTCAATTGTCTATAATATATCCACAAATATATTTAGAATCTGAACATTTTCAACAAAAAATTTTAGTGACTGTATATTTGGTTCCATGAAATCGTCAAGCTTATGATTTACAATGACTACCTCCGCCTTTTGCATAACATAATTTATGGACAGCAAATGTCCTCTTTTCACATGTTTTGTCTTCTTTTTCTGAGTCAAGAACCATCCTCATCTGTCCTCTTTTTTCATGACAAAATGTCCTCTATTTCAATTTTGAAATCTGGGAACTCTACATACCTATACCTTCACTTAAATACGCTTGATTCACTTGGATATATATATTACTTTGTTGCAGTAAAAACTAATAACAATTACCGTCGCTTGGACTAGCTACGAAATTTCATTGATGTCAATATGTTTTCATAAATAACTCACTCAGTCACTCAGTCACTCAGTCACTCAATCCCTTCCATATCATTACCCTTCCATATATATGATACAAACCACATCAAAAGTTCTCTAGTCCAAATCGGAAGACTGGCTTTGGTGTGGTGTATCTTCGGCCAATGCTTTTGTTACCTATGAAATTGATTTACCTCCATGATTTTGATGAATATAACTTCATACCAGCGATTTATCGGTCACTTGAAATCGTGCCGGTTATGCAACACTACTTTGCACTGGTAATTGAAAAGTAAATGAAATGAATAGTCGCCAGTAGAACCATCCACATTACTTCTCATCCATCATAACTAAATCTTCAAATCCTTTGTTTTAAAAGAACTCACTTTCTATTTATTAATTTATTGGGGCAATGAAAAAATGTGCGTCCACAATATTTCATCGTCTACTATCAAAAATTGTGGACGTCCGAAATCATAAATATCCACCTTTCTCCAACCTCCCTAAGAGCGGACGTCCTTTATAGAACAATGTTCGTGAAAATATCGCAACATAGAAGTAGAAATGACAAATGTTGGTATGTTTTAGAAGCAGATCTCTTGGGTGTCGACGATTTATTTCAAATGCCTGAATACATCTCTTTTAAATTCTTCCCGAAAAATTTTCTGCACTGACAAAAACATTGTTGGAATGACAAAAAGCAAATATAATTTTTAACATAGGGTAAGAGACCCGTACGAACGCAGCATCACACTCTCTTAATATAAACTTAAAATACCATTTCTATATATACTAGGACGATACACCTATATATAAGTATTTATTCGTCGTGCTGTTCTCCACAATTTTGTCATCGGACATAAGCACTAGAAATTGCCTACAGGACGATTCCGAAGTCCTGGATACACTTTTGGGTCTTGCAGTTGACATATACAAAATACTTTGTGGCCTTCAAAAATATTTTAATTTTTCTTAAAAATTTTTTTGTTTCCTTAAAAATATTTTTTATTTCTTAATCTTTGGCAGTCGGCTGAGTCTACATACCAAATTTCATTACTCTACCACTTATGGCTCCCGAGATATTCGCAAAAAAGTGTTTGGCCATCCCTTTTACCCATTTTTTTGGCCATATCTTAATCCCCTGAACCGATTTTTATGAAATTTTTTTTAAGCACGCAGAATCAAATTCTCTTCAACCTTGGCAAATTTTCTGTGTCTCTCATATTTCTCGAGTTTTTTGTCGAAAAACCTCTCAGGTGGCGCAACCTGACAACTTTTTTAGCCATGTCCCCTGAATTACTTGAACCGATTTTGCCCATCTTCCAACTCGATTCCTAACTTCCGATTACTTATCCGGAAAAAAAAGTTTCACCAAAATTGGTTCAGATTTACTCAAGTTATCGTCGTGACAGAGAGACAGGCAGACAGACAGATAGACAGACAGACTGACAAACTGACAGACTGACAAACTGAGAGACTGACAAACTGACAGACTGACAGACAGGCTTACTGACAGACTGACATACAGGCTGACTGACAGACTGGCAGACTGACAGAACGACAGACTGGCAGACTGACAGACTGACAGACTGGCAGACTGACAGACTGACAGACTGACAGGCTGACGGACAGATGGACATTTTTTTGTGTGTTTTTCGCATCTCTGGTGATTGTTTGGTGTAGCGCACACCTATCTAGAAGTAGTGATTCAAGATGTTACATTGTTAGGGTAAACCTATGAGATCCGACTTCGTACGGGTCTAATAATTGAAAATGACCTACTTTCTAGCCCTTATTATGGTTCGGAAAAAATATGAAACAAAAACTAGTTGTTCTATTCATTCCAATCCCAAAACCATGCAAAACAAATCGCACATAATTTAATATAAATGAAAAACTTTTCCAGATTAAAACCAACTTTAAAATAAATTTTCTTTATGCTCAACCCGAAATCAACCAACAACAAAAAAATGCTTCCTAAATATCCTCTATAACATTACCTCAATCAAAAGCTGTCATAAATGATTACATCGAACATAATAAAAAAGGGGATGATTTATAAATTTATATATTTTATATATTTATAAAGGCATCAAGGGGGTATTTGAGCCTTCCGAATTATATTATATAAATTTTCCGACGTTTTTATTCACTTAATTTTTCTCATAAAATAAAAAATGAAAATCTCGGTTACACAACTTAGTCCTTTTTTCATCCAATGAAAAGATTATTGTCTAAAAAGCAAAAAGTACAATTCAGATTTCCTTCAATATAACCCCGAAAAATTAAAAAAAGAAGAAAGTATTCAAATAATTATCTCGCTTTAATGATAATCCGAATTTAGCGAAATCTTAAAATTCAAGAAAAATGTATATAAACATAATCGTGCTAGCGAAAATACTTTCCCCGAAAAAAACTTTGTTATGAGTTTTTGATAGACTTAATTAATAATCACAAAGTGAGGTTTTACAACGAAAATTGGAAAAATAAAAAAGAAAAAAAAAAACATTTCTGTTAAATTTCTACTTCGTGTACTTTTTAGATGTTTCGGTAATACCTTAAACGCGTTCGCGATTCTAAAATGTTTATAATCGTTTCTCATTAATGGTAAAGAATTATTACTTGTACACGATGTAACTTAACAATATCTAGGTGGTTTGGCATCAGCTGGGGCTTAGGAGGGATTTTCGGTCAGTAGAAAATGTATCAATTTTAAATAAGTTTGTGAGGAAAGGTGGGGTCTTAAAAGCTCACTTATTTATAAGTACGATACAAGTTAACAGATAGAAAATCTTCATTCTTTTCCTTTTTTGTTTAACGAAGTTGCTTAAGGATGTGTACATCAATAATATTTAAAATATTATAAAAACGAATGGGAATTAAGAATTTAACATACACCTTGCAGCGTTACATCGAATATGCCTTTAAACAGTTTGATCACAACCATGTCAAACTGACTTAATGTAACCTGATTGATATCAATTTCATTTTCAAATGAATTTTCGTTACATTTTCAACCCTATTTAATCGAAATTATACAAGAACATCGTCATTCAACGAACCAAAAACTTAACAATTTTCATTTCCATATACTTGCAGATATCTATAGCAAGTAAACATGGATAGAAAGCATGAAAAACTTTTTACAGCACAGATACAGTCTCATAAAAAAAGGGTTAAAATGAAAATTTATAAAATATTTTTGTTAAAATGGGGGTTGAAATCATTAGTGAAGATGAATTTCGTTGTCATTTATTTGATATGAAAGTAGCGAGCATATTTTATCGCAAACAATGTCATTAAACCAAACATCAAAATTACTCTGCCATGTGCTTGGTATTTTAATATTTTGAGAATGTTTATGGATGTACCTCAATATAATAAGTTTTAGTATGGTAGCTGCTATACATTCCATATATGTACATTTGGCAGCGTAAAATGGTTGTACTTAATGTATGTATAATAGGGCAATAGGGGTGTGAATGGTTGTATGTTGATGTTAATGTAATGTAAGGTTTTAAAATTAAATTAATTGTTTACTTTACTCATGTTCATTTTCCAGGTTGAATGTAAAAAGGCGCAACCAAAAGAAGTGATGCTTCCAGCAAATTTAGCGAAAACACGGGCCGCAGGACGAACAGCATACGGTGAGTTGGTAGTATTAAGTGGTGGTCCATCAGCTTCAACGATTGGAGCTGTTGGTGCACCATCGATACAAACATCAATACGATATGCACCATATCCGTTACCGGCGGTAACCGGACATCAGCAATCACACCATCATCATCATCAACAACAACAAACTGCCCATATCATTCCATTAACCACCTCAAATCCCTCTATACTTCAATACACTACTACACCCCATCATCAACAAACGCTATATGATGCGGCTGTTTCATACAAACGTCTGATGAATGATCGTCTTTTGGCGGCCACAGCGGCTGCATCGTTGCGTTCCCATCACCATCATCATCATCATCCCACCCAATCACACCATCCAAGACCACCTACTGCTACATTAACTTATCCCTTGAGCGAATTGCTCGGCGTACAAGGACTCGATGTTTCGGCATTATACGGTTTGCCCACTGCCACTTTGGGACTATGACCATCAACTGCAACAGTTATTACACATATGCCCAGACCACAGTAAATTGCATATTTAATATGATAAATTTATGATGATGTTGATGTTGTATATCATGTTCGCTAATGGGGATAGAGTTTTCTGTTTATTTCAGGAAGTTAGATGTTTATTATGTAGTTTCCACATCCAACCATAATATATTTACTCTGTAGGGATCCGGTTTGTGTTACATTTTTTATTTTTATAATTTAACAGAATCATATGTGTGTTGTGTAGTGAGATTAGACTTTGGAAATCATAAAGGCATTGTAAGAGAAAATTATAACATGTTTCCGTTATTTGTGTATATTGTAACTTGTGGTATTTGATTTTTTCTTTTTTCTTCCAATCAATGAATCAAATCAAACGAATCATAATTGACTGATTTTGATCGTAACATCTGCACACATAAATATTACTTCAAACATTGATTCCCAAATCAAATACAAATCTTCCGTTCGTGTTGTAACATAAAACATTTTTATTACAGTCAAACGTATGCAAAAATGTGTTATTCAATTACTTCCTCTCAAGCCATATATTTGGTAAAAAAGAAGTAAGAAAAAAATGCCACATAAAGTCAAACAAAATGATATTTCATATTTATAACGCAAAAAAAAATGTCTCTTGTGCCAAAATATCAATCATACCATAAAACAAATTCAATTATTTCTTGACGGATTCAGGGAAAATGTAACATTATTCAATGTGATATTTTATAATGTAGTTGTACATCAGGTTAGATTAGACGAAAACTTTTCGATAGAAAAAAAAAACCAAATTTTATTGCTATAGAAATAGATAGGTTTTAACAGATGAAACGAATTTTATGTAGTCAATCATTAGGACATGGGAGTTGCGGGAAATGGCCTTCGAAACAAAGAAAGTATACAACACCAGTGGTCTAAAAAAGGCTAAGGGCTGTTTAAACATTAAAAAAAAAAGTTATTCACTAAACTTAAAATACCCCTCTTTAACTGCACAGGTTGGGTATATGTCTAAAATTTGTACGTACCAGACGATATAAATTGAAAAATCGAAGTATATTTGAATAAAAATCATTTGTTCACTGGAACTTCAAATGTTCTTCTTGAATGCACCCGTCCGGTATATGACCAAATTTGTGTCAATCCCCAGTCACCCAAAGAATCTATGTTGAAACGCTCTAGTATTGATAGTTTTCGAGATGTTCGACAAACTAACACCGTAGTTTAAACAATCGTCGACTGTCGAAACGCATGTACTAATTCGACAACTGTTTTCGAAACGAAGAAAGTACAACACAACCGGCTAACTCCTGGTAAGGGCTTTTTCTGTTTTCCGTATTCGCGTAAAAAACCTCTCTATACAAAATAACAATTTGAAACATTTAACAAAACTTATGTTCACTGAACCTGATCCTTCTTAAATGTACCCTTCGGGTATGTGTCCAAAATTTGTATATTCCAGTCGATCGATGTATTTTTATATAAAAAATCTTTGTTTACCAGAAACTTAAAATACCACTCTTATATGCACCGATCCGGTATACGCACAACTTTGTGTCAACCACAGTCACCCAAATAATCTATGTGAAAAATATCATCGCTCTAGTATTGATAGCTTTCGAGATAATCGACAAACTAACACTTTCGTTTAAATGGTCGACGAGTCTTCAAATGTTCCTTTAGAGGCGCCCTCGAAAGAATTTTACGAAGGCGTCTCTAAAACGCCTTCAAGCTTCTAATTGAGTTTTGGAGATAAATATTCAATTCAACTCAATGATACTCTTCACAGATTGAAAGATTGTAACTCCATTTAGCTAGCTGTCCCTTAAAACGTATACAAATAAGTGATTATTATTGAATACGCAATGTTTCAAAACAGTCGTTCCAGTGCTTTAATGCGTTTTGGAGACGGTCGACGACTGTTTGAACGACCGTTTAAACGGCGGTGTTAGTTTGTCAAATATCTTGAAAACCATCAATGGGTGACTAGGGTTAACAAAAATTTGGGCATATATCGGACGGGTGCATTCAATAGGAACATTTTAAGTTTTGGTGAACAAATGTTTTTTATGCAAATATACTTTGATTTTTAAATTTATATCGCCTGGTACTTTAGACCGTTCTCTCACTTGTGTTGTGCTTTCTCCGTTTGAAAGGCCTTTTCCTGCAACTCCCAAAACGTTTTTTCTAATTCAAAACATCCGAATAATAATAAATAAAAAAGAAAAGCAACGATTCCAAAAAAGAAATCCCTATTTTTGAACTAGTAGACTCATCAATTTGATAAAAGTCTTTCCACCTGTTGAATACTACACACCTATGCGAAAATAAACAAAAACTATAACAATTTTCAATACACAACATATTTATATTCACATGTATCCCATAATGCCATAACATTGAGTCCGCCGAGCATTTTACATACATCATATCTAAAATGAAATTTTAAATATTTACAAAATACTTACGCAGCTGTAACCAAATGTAACCAAATATTTTAAACTATATTTGCTTAATCGTGTATTTAAAACGAATATAATCTGAGAGTGTATACATAAAACTATAATCTAAATGTGCCAATATCAAATTAAAATCGATTTTATATTTCAGAAAATATATTTATAGTCGTCAAGTCATAACCGTCGTATGATATGAAAAGCCCTCGTTAAAAATAGATTACAAAAAATTAAAATAGTTTTGCAATTGATTTGGGTGATAATTATTTCAAAAAAAAATTGGTTGTCTGTCTTCGTTTGATGCTTCTTTTGAAATCATTTCCTATTTATTTTAATCTAGGGACTTGTTGAATTTGAATTTAGATTAAATTTAGAAAAAGTCAAACTTTGACCTCTTGAAGGTCATTTAAACACCACATCAAGAGAATCATATCTTTGCCTTCTGATTTTCTTGAGCATCTTTAAAAAAATAGCTCTGGACATTAACTTTACTCTTATGCCTAAGCCATGTTTCAATTCATAGTATTCTTGTATATTAAAGAAGATACGAGAACAAGTATTGAGGAAAAACTACAGTAAGGAAGTATAATTTCTTAATTTATTTCCCGATAAATTCATACACATTCGTTGTTTCGGTGATACTTGTAGTTATGATGAGAGAAAGACTAAAATACTTCAAAAAATTCTGTTTTCACACCAATTCTTCTCAATCATATGTCCGATATTTACGAAATCTGAAAGTAAAAAATAGAAACATCAGACACTTGACCTGACTAATATTCTTCTAACTTTAAAGTCTAATCATCATCATCATTGGTATTTTAATACTGCCTCCGCTCCATTATATTAACGAAGCAAAAGTACAATCGCAACATTTTATTTTCTGTGTCTACTACATGCTCCTAGATTGTTGACCGTATAAGTTTTGGGAATCAGTCATTCCCAATTTCCGCAAAATCCACAAATTGTCCGACTTTTTCCGGAATGTCCGACTTTTTCAGCGAAAAATTGTCCGGAATGTCCGGAATCCGGGCATCCTAAAATTCAGTGGGACCCCTATATTCTGAACATTGACCTTAATGGTGACCGTACACGTACACACCAGTTTAAACCAACTTAAATTTCACTTGTAATTATGAACCAAGTCCTAAACTTTTTTTTGAGATCCACAACCGGACAAAATATAATAAATTTTCTTAGTACTCCACCCCCGAACGTGATCCATATTATTACATCATTTCTCACTTGAATATTTATTTACTTCGAACTTTCATCAATTTCACGTCATAAAATATGTTGAATTTTTTATCTGCCTTCAGTAAGTTAGATATACGGACTGTTGAGATCCTTGGAGAGTTAAATTTTCTTTAATTCAATAAACATATTCCCACTAAAAAAAGTGTTCGTGAAAGACCATTCCTCTTAATAACTCAAAAAGAAAATGTTTTATACATTTTAGATGCATCATCTTCGTACTAGTTAAAGAACCCAATTCAAAAGTTTTTAAATAAAAATAACTTTCTTCTTGTTTAAAGTATTAGAATTAAAAAAATGGGAAAACAATTAACTGCTAAGAGTTCCACTCATTTTATATTGCAATATGTCGTTAAATTTTTGGTTTCTTACAAACTGATTATGATGGTGGCGGTGATCCTTCATTCTAAATGTCATTAGTTTTATCTTATTAATTGAATAGACGTGCTTATCTAGATCTACTTATAAACACACGAAAGAAAATTCTTTCATTAAAGTCACGCGTACACCTAATTAGGAATAAATCACATTGAAAAAATATTCTTTGAAAGCCAGTTTTGTTAAACCAATTAAAATCTTCTATTTAACAAAGTTTCAAATCATTGTCTCGTTTTAATAATGATTTTCGCATGTAAAGTGCAAACAAAGGCAAGTGAGAAAATATCCATAAAATATTAAAACTTCCATTAAATAAAAAAATCAACTTCAATACGAGAAAACCTTCTGAAAAAAAATTCTATCACTTATTTATACAGATGACATTAAACAAGAAGTCTTTTAGAGTGTTTTTAACTTAACAAAAATACCAAGACGATGAAAATGTCGAACACTTTTAAAGCAAAGTGAAACATAGGAGAAAAACAAGTTTAAAAGGTGTTTCAAATATACTGTATACGTAGGTGTTGATAGACGTTATGTTAAGAAAAGTGCAGATAAAGACACTTATAGTTTTTTTAAGAATTCACATTCATGTCGTTATACATATATATACTGAATAGTTTCACAGTTTCCTAAAACATACATGATGGCGTTCTTTTAAAAGTTACAATTTTACAGAGACTTTTCTTATGAACACATTTTTGTCCATTTTTTTTATTAATTTTTGTCCTGTTATTGTTCGCTATTAAAAGTAAAAGAAACATGAAAAAAGGAAATTCCAATTTAAGACAATTTTTTTTGTTCATTCTTTGTGTACACGGTTGACTATTAAAGTAACTACAAGTGTATAAAATCTTAAGAAACAGAAACAATATTAAGAATAAACTAGCTTTTTACATAGATATAACTCTCAAATGAAAATGTAATTAACTCCAGGCAATCAATTTTCTTTTCTGTTCCTCAATTATTATATTATTATGTGAAAGAATATAGTGTTCATGTTATACGCGCTAAGCATTAATTTATAATAGAAAAAGAGTTTTTCAGTTTTCATACTTTGTTTTTACATAAGTTACAATACTTACAATATTATAAATAGAAAGTTTTTTTTTATTTTCTTTTCTTGTTTTATATTTCTTATGAATTTTAGCAAAAGAAAAATTAATAAAACAAGAAAAAAGTCCATTCACGAAGCAGCAAAAGTTTAAATTAATTCAGTTTTATTTTTTGAAATGAAATTTAATTTACTGTTTTTGTGGGTACTAATATGAAGTGCTGAAAATGGAAAAACAATATTTTACTACACAATGACTTAGAAATAAAAAGCAGCAATATAAGAAAGTTCTCGAGATGATTTTAATTTTCACTACGATGTTTTGGTCGTATTACAAATTCTTTTTAAATTTGTCAGCATTTTTAATGTTAAATGCAAGACGGTGAATTCCATTTAAAAAGTTTCAAAACTGAACTCGTCTATTTTTGAAACTTAATTTTTCTTTATGGATCGCAAGAGTATTAAAAAGTTAGGTAGACTGAAGGCCACTAAATGTTCATACCCTCATAACCCAACGGATTGAAATGCATGTCATGTTAGGGAACGTTCACATATTACGTACGCACGAGGGGGGGGAGTACGTCGGGGTTCGTTAAAAGCGTACGATATTGTACGCAAATAGGGTGGGATTAGGACATAAAGTACGTACATGCTTCAAAACCACAAAATGGCTCCATTTTACAAACTAGTACTTTTTCATATTTAAATGATTATGTCAATGTCAATAGATTAAGTACGTTCAAAC
>JANVCI010098889.1:0-11532 GCA_026413465.1 Trichosia splendens | reverse complement strand
AAGAGCTAAGCTCAAAGGTATTTACAAGGCTACGAAGCTTGTAACCTAACTATAGCCTATTCTCATCACCTATAGTACTATAAACCAAGGTGCGTACTTAGCAATAACCTGGCTGGGACTAAAAGATTTAACTAATCAAATCTATTGGGTGTACTGGAACAAAGGGTCCGATCGGATCGACCCCCTCAACCTATATCTATCTATCTACCATAAAAACTGGGGTGACATCCTACCAATCGTCTCGACCCTTACATATGATGCTTCTGCTGTCTGTTGACAATATAAAACAACAAGTTCGAGTGATGACTGGTCACCAGGATCAGAAGTTATGGCTTAAGAAGTGCATCCATAGGATGATTTATGGGTTTTCTTCACATATTTCGTGACTTCGGTTCCTGTAATTGGGCCTGGCACTTCTCGTAAATTTTTTCCACGTTATTTTTAAATCGTTTCACAGTATGTCCCGAAAATGTACCCTTCGGTTTTTGGCATCTTTTGTAGAACATTTTTTGTTTCAAATAACAATTTTCGTCTCTTTCAAAAAATGGCCTAAAACTCAATTACCCTTCATTGCATCTTACCTTGGGGTGGATAGTTTCACAAAGTTGTATATTTAAATTAAATATGTGCGCCTCAAAATGATATAATTTTCTAAATCGTTACAGTGCTGCGATGTCTTTTGGACTTCTTTGAGTTTTTATTACCGGCTGTAAAGGAAAATTGTGCAAAGTACTCAACAGTCGGATGTCATATGCGAGCGAAAAATGCCTTGGAACGACTTCATCAACCAGATAAATCATTTGCCATAACCGATCAGATAATGTTGGCCACTCTAGGTTCACAAGAAGGTGCATTCGAGAATGTTCGTTCGAATTATGTTGGTGAACAAGCTCAAGCGATACGTCAACTGATCGCAACTAATACAGTTCGTAGAGTTGGTTTGTGTTGCTTATCATCACCACATGGAAAACGTCAACATTTGGCCGTATCGCATGAAAAGGGAAAAGTAACAATTTTACAGCTATCAGCATTACTCAAACAGGCTGATGTGGCCAAAAAGAAATTAACACTTTCGCGTTTAGCCTCCGCGCCCATATCATGCACAATTTTATCATTAGCATCCAATTCAGCGAATGAAGAATTTCTGGCAGTTTGTGGCTTAAAAGAGTGTCACGTGTTATCGTTCTCAAGCACCGGTACGGTTAACGAACACATTGTCATAACGCCACAACTGGACACTGGCAATTTCATAAAACGAGCACTTTGGCTACCCGGTTCGCAAACCATGCTTGCCATCATAACATGTGATTACGTCAAAATCTATGAACTATCCGAAGACACATACAGTCCACAATACTACTTCGTTGTTCCGAGTGGCAAAATCCGAGACTGCACATTCGTTTATCAATCTGGAAGTTATTACTTGCTGCTATTCGCATCATCGGGTTACATATATACCCAGCCACTAATCGACGAAAGTCTAGCAAAGCATGGTGCATTCTATGTGACAAATACGTTGGAAATCGATCATCCGCTGATCTTTGAAAGTAAAGGAGCATTGGGTGAAGGCGGTGCATCGATTTATTATTCACATCTGTTACAAATGCTATTCTTCAGCTATTCAATTGGACGAAATTTTATGGCTCCGTTGACTGATGTCAATGAAGGTGTTAAGTGTGTGATGCTATTGCAAACAGGACCACCATCAAAAAATACAACGAAAGTAACCAGTCAAGCTTTGATGCAATGGAGTGAAGTGGCCGGTCATCCGGGGCTAATATTTGCCATGCAGAATCAATCAAACAATCCGGTTATATTTATGCTGAAACCCGACGGAATTCTAATGCAAGAAATCAAATACAGCAGTGCTAAAGCCAAAATCATTGACATGGTAGCCATACGACATACAACAACCGGGCAAGAACGTACAACGTTATTGTTATTATGCGAAGATGGTAGCTTGCGAATATTTGCTGCAAATCCAAAAATTACCGGTTACTGGTTGTCGTCAGAAGTTCAACCTATACCCAACCAATTATATCAATCGTTTCAACCCAAATCACTACGTCGATCAAAGAAAATGGGACAAAAGAATCAATCTGGTCAAGGGAGCATTACTTCATCTGGACAACCTCAATTTCCAGTCGATTTTTTCGAACACTACACATTGCTATCCGATGTGGAATATGGTGGCAATGATTTGCTTCAGATCTATAATACACAACAATTAAAACATCGATTAGATACGAATGGACTATATGTAGTTTCTACTCGATCAACTGGTTTCACCCTGGAAGTAATCAATAACGACCCAAAAATGGTTATAACTGGTTTTCGAATTTTAATTGGAACACAAGATCCAGTAAAAGCACCACCAACGGTAACAGTGCACTGGCGCGTCATCAACACATACACAACTCGAGCCAGATGGTTTGATATACCATTGACACATGAGGAGAGTCTTCAAAGCGATAAAAAACTGAGCATTTTGTTTGGTCCAACTCAAGATCCGGATAAAGTGTGTATGCTGGATTGCATTAAAGTCTACGGAAAGAGCAAAGAATTAATTGGCTGGCCTGAAGAGTCAGATGAAAATGGTGCGATAGCCAATGCCAGCACATCGACTGGGCAATTGACAACGAATAACGCAACATGTGCAACATCACATTCAAACGAGGCAATGTCTCAAGCTATTACACCCTTAGATAAGATGCTTACAACTATGCTGGAGGTATTAGATAGTGGTCTAGGTATCTTAGGAGAAGCGAAAACCGATGACCCTCAGTTAAAGAAAAAGTCTATGGAAATTGCAACGTATTTGCTTCTGTATCCACTACCGAATGTTGTTCAAAATCAAGCAAAATGGACACTAGCTACGTTGCTCTCAAATCGTTCGGCGTACAATGCGTACAAAGACAAAGAAATTCTTACCGAAGTGAATTCTGAACTTGAAAAATTGAAAACAATTCGTGATCTTCGCAATATTGATCCTGAAGCGTTTTTCCGATTAATTGTGCTAACAAGAAACATAGCTGTTGCCAGACCCCAAGCCCTCACGAAAATCACCATGGAAAATCAATTCACTATCGTTCCATCGCTTATGGTGTTGCTGAAGGGACTCTACAGCATTACTCCCAACTACGAACTGCAATCATCCATTGTTCGAATCGGATTGTCGCATACGGAAGCAACTATTCACTGTTTGGTGGAAATTATTTATGCATTCGCTTTATCTGACCAGAAATTAGTCGATCGAATGACATCGTTTTTGGTACAATTACTCTTGGATAAGTCAACTATTATCAGTCACAGTGCAAAGCAAGCAATGATAAAATTGCTGCGTCCGAAAATCAAGCGTAGAAAGGTTCTGATCGGAAGTCCACCGGGTTGTACATCACCAACAATAAAGCAACAAGAAGACTTGCAGCCAAATGAGCAAGGAGCAGTTGGTGGAGTTACATCATCAACATTGAATGACGATTTTTCCAACGGCGTTCAGGATGTTGATCAAATTGTATCACTTGGATTAGATGGAACTGTTGGGGGAATATCTAATCCGCAAGATTTATCTTCAGTCGAAGCATTGTTAGGAATGGGGGGAGCAGTTGGTGGTTTTCCACAAATGATGGATCTGCAGCAAGATGCTGATGATGAAGCAATCATGGAAATTGCCATAGCTCTAAGTTTGCAAGAACATGAAATTCCCGTATTACAACAAGGTTTAGCCGATTTGCAACGTGGAATACGTTTTCCGTCATTGAGTGATGTTGAAGCTCCTCCAGAGTTTATTAATGCGTTCGTGACTTAATAAAATTTTTAGAAATCATCTATAATGTTTACTTTTGTAGGTCAATTATGTCAACTGCTGGATCAGATGATGAAGGTTCAAATGCAGCAACTGAAGGCTCAACATTGCGTACATCACCGGCAGAACAGGCTGGAAGCGGTTGTTCTGAGAGCGGTGGTAGTGGAGTTGAGAGCATTGGAGGTGCTTCAGGCCGAAGCAGTAACTATGGTGATCAACTAAATCAATCGCCACCTAGAATTGAATCGAAAATACAATCACTGACAGTCCAAGAAGTTCAAGAAGAGCAGGAGAACTCAACTGAGTCGGAAAATACGAATAAATTACATCATTTGAGGTGGGTAGCCAGTAGTAAATGCATAATGTCTGACTTCAAATCAAATGTTCAAATTTTCAGAATTAATATTCTACAGCGAATGGTCGACCAGATAAAAACGTTAAAATCAATCGATGGCCATCAATCGATTCCATTCATGCAAGTAATTTTGATGTTAACATCGGACCTTGATGGAAATCAGGAAATGGACCAGAATGTCATGTCAAAATTATTATCAGCATTAATTGATCGTTTAGAAATTTCGCCATCAGCTGAACCAACTCAAATGGCGTCGAGATCACCGAAAACCGAAGTTCAATTGGTAATTCTTCGTTTAGTCAACGTTCTGATGGGCAAAATTAGATCGTCCAAGTCAAGTTCCATGAATGCTACGGTCGCACAACAAGCACGTGACAATTCAACATTTGTAGCAACAGCCACTGCTAATGCACTCCTAGAATGTGGTGTCATTCCGTATTGTTTGGCAATATTGAAAGCATTTTTACCCCATTGGCGGAATGTTTCAAACAACGACAAAGGAACTGTTACTGGAACATCAATAATAACGACATCAGCTGGACCAACAACTAATAACGTTCTTAAGATACATAACTATGGTCCTGAACGTGATTTGACACCATTTTTCGGCGGCACAAGTGACAAGAGCGATAAGAACGTCGATGTGTTTGAACAATATCCATCAAATATCACGGAAATTGCTGTTCGATTGCCTTATCAAATCTTGAAACTTACCAGTAACAGTCCAGCATCATTCGAATGGTATACAAACATCTATGAATACATGTCACATACACTTTGTGAGTACATGATGGTGGTAACGTCACAAGTTTTACGTCGAATTATCCGCAAACTTTTGCTGTATGTGTGCGGTAGTAAGGACAAATATCGACAGTCACGAGACATTCATTCACTGGACACACACATTAAAATGATCAAAAAATACAATGAAACAACAGCAGCTGCGACTGTTCAAAATAATCCAGTACTGAATTACGATGCATTGGTCGAATTGACTGAACATTTAAAAGGTTGCCAAGATGTGGCTGCTGTACGGACGGGTAATTGGCAACGATTTTGCATTCAACATACTGATGTTTTACCATCACTTATTCGAATCGGCACAAATCAATTGGCTGAAGGTGTTTCACCAGTCATACTGCAACTACTTCAAGGTGCTATTTGTAATTTAAATGAAAAAGATTCAAAGAATACAACGACGGTTGTAAAAACACGCCAAGATCGCGACAAATCTGAAGATGCTGATCTATTTCCGGACTCGAAATTCGATTCGAATCAATGTCCTATTCTGGTGGCCAACATTTTTGCACAAGTGTCACCCGCAATTTTGACCAAATTCATCAAAATTTACTTATTGGAAACGAATACATTGTCGGTTCGCTGGCAAGCTCACGGATTAATTCATGCATTTTATGAGAATAGCAATTTGGCTCAAAAAGAACGTTTGTTGAACAATATGTGGGAACTTTGGCCACTCTTACCAGCTTATGGACGTAGAACAGCTCAATTTGTGGATTTGTTAGGTTATCTGACATTGACGACAAAAGAAATAAGTGAAAAACTTCCCGAATACATGGGACTGGCTGTATCCGTTCTCCGGCAACAAAACGAACGAATCTCCAAACATCCTAATGCTCCGATTTACCAAGCTCTGGGACAAGTACTTGACTTGGAAGGCTTTTATTTAGAATCTGAACCATGTTTGGTCTGTAATAATCCGGAAGTTCCAATGTCGAATATCAAATTATCATCGGTTAAACTGGATTCAAAATTTACAACAACCACTACCATTGTTAAACTAACTCAAAGCCACATCATATCGAAAATCATTCTTCGGATTGCCGATGCCAAACGCACGAAAATGGTTCGAACCATCAACATTTACTACAACAATCGAACTGTTCAGGCGGTTGTCGAATTGAAAAATCGTCCATCGATGTGGCATAAAGCCCGTAAAGTTACATTGGACTATTCACAGGTGGAGGAAAAAATTGAATTTCCTCTGCCAATCACTGCATGCAATTTGATGATTGAATATGCTGATTTCTATGAAACAGTAACTGGATCGAGTGAAAGTTTACAATGTCCCCGATGCAGTGCAGCCGTTCCGGCTAATCCAGGTGTTTGTGGAAATTGTGGCGAAAATGTGTATCAATGCCACAAATGCCGTGCTATCAACTACGATGAAAAAGATCCATTCTTGTGTCACTCGTGTGGTTTTTGTAAGTACGCCAAGTTCGACTACAGTATTTATGGAAGAGCTTGTTGTGCCGTTGATCCGATTGAATCAGCTGACGATCGAGCTAAAACCGTATTGACCATTCACAATTCCTTAGAGAAAGCTGATCGTGTGTATCGGTCGTTGCAAGAAAATAAGCAAATCCTTGAATTACTTGTACAAAAAGTATCCGATCAGAAATTGGATCGAACTACGGATGAGTCGATTGTAAGCAATGTCGTAGCTACATCGCAAGTAAATAAGGTCATACAACTTTTGGCTCAAAAATATTGCGTCGAATCAAAGAATTCCTTCGAAGAATTAAGTAAAATCATCCAGAAAGTACAAGCTTGCCGCCGTGAATTGGTCGCTTATGATCGTAGTCAAATGGATCTGCCAACAACACCGTTAGACAATTCAAATGATGGCAGTGTGGTTATCCATAATCGTTGCTATGGCTGTGCATTAGCATCAACCGAACAATGTTTAACATTATTAAGAGCTATGGCATCCAATATTGATTGCCGAATCGGATTGTGTCAACAAGGATTGGTCGATGAATTGGCTCAAAATAATTTACGGCGAGGAACGGTTCAAATTCAGGATGAGGTAAAGCTTAATGAGTGGAATTTAAATCACAGATTTATGTCAATGACTCACTCCTCTAGGTTCGTAATTTGTTGTGTCTACTGACAAGGGACTTACCAGATGCAACGCAATCATTGTGTAATTTGATTTTGACTCGTGTTAAATTGGTTCTTAGTGGAATTGCTCCGTTTTCGAATATCGATTCGTCACTGAGACATGAAATGTCTTTGTTAGAGAGCATGGTGGCCCATGATGATTCATGTTGGGAACAAAAATTAAAAGTCGTTTTGGAGATATTTTTATTGGCCTGCAGGTGAGTGTTAAATTTGAGAGGTACACGAGTACTCGATGGGTTAACCCGCTCATACTTATAAATAACGATTATGCGATTTTTCTTTTTGTCCAAAATGCAGAGATATTCGTGGCCCTCCAGTGTCTGTTCTTCAACCATGTCTCAAAGTTTTGGAAAGTCTTATTTGCCCTCCGGCACCAAAAAGCAAAGTCAACAAAGACCTTACCACTGAACAACTTTGTACAATCAAATCTACTGGTGGACTAACCGTTGACTATAGAGGATGGCTTACCGACGATCCAATTCATTCATTTGATGCTTGGAAATCTCGTATGCCACCAATTGCAACCAAAGCAACAACAACTCAAGATAAACCTGCGAAGGAAGATGATGAGCCCTCACCAAGTACGGATCCAAATTCCACAACTTTGACCAAAGTACCAAGAATGTTCATTGCTGTCTTGGAAAAGAAACGACAAAAATTCCGAAATGCTTATTTGGTTGAGAAATATGGTTTGAAGTGGCACAGAAAGGTGCTATCGAAAGGTGTTCAACATCAGCCTCTTAAATTAACCGCATCCTGGCTACATTCAATCCTTTTCAATGCTAATTCTAGAATCGGTCGACAATTAGCTACATCCCTGATTACGGCATTGATAAACAAAGACTTTGAACGAAAACGTGAGATTCTCGACCTTCTTACCGGTTTTCTAAAATACATTGGGGAAGCTGAAGAAGCCAGCGACGAATTTCTAATTCTGTATCGCTGTTTGGCTAAAGATACTCCGTGGCGACAATATTTGATTGTGAAAAAGGTTATGGTCCTCATTACCGAGCTGCTGGCTGTGGAAATTGACAAAATTCATCGATTGGAAGAGACTACATTGTCATCGGATTTAGCTCAAGGTTATGCACTACGTCAACTTGTTGAATTGCTGGCAATGTTCATTGACAATCCGAAAATTCTTCAAGTGTACAAGGCGAAGCTAGTGGGTCCAGTTTTACAGAGTTATTTGTCGCTAAGAAAATTGGTCGTTCAACGTACTCGTCTGGTGGATGATGCTCAGCAAAAACTACTTGAAATGTTGGAAGAGATGACAACTGGCACAGAGGATGAAACTCGGGCATTTATGTCTGTTTTGATCAATACGGTTCGCACAACGGTGAGTTTCAAATGTAGCAACAATTTCAAAGACGAGTGCTTTAATAATTAAATGTAATCCTTTTCAGGTTCCAATGAATGACATCAAAACACCAGTGTTCATCTTCGAACGGCTCTGTTCGATCATACATCCAGAAGAGAATGACGTCGGCGAGTTTTTCCTAACTTTGGAAAAAGATGCTCAGCAAGAAGACTTCTTGCAAGGTAGAATGTTGGGAAATCCGTATCCATCGAGTGAGGCCGGGTTGGGACCATTGATGCGTGATGTCAAAAACAAGATATGCACGGATTGTGAACTGGTTGCGTTGCTGGAGGATGACACTGGAATGGAACTGCTAGTTCATAATAAAATCATAAGTTTAGATTTGCCGGTTAAAGAAGTGTACAAGAAGATTTGGTTGGCCGAAGGTGGTGAACGAGATACGATGCGAATAGTTTATCGAATGCGTGGTTTGATGGGAGATGCAACGGAAGAATTCGTAGAGACTTTTGCAAACAAAAGCATTGAAGAAGTTGACAACGAGCAGTTATATCGCATGGCCAATGTATTAGCCGACTGTGGTGGTTTGAAAGTGATGTTGGATCGAATAGCTGGCTTGCAAAATATAATGCGATCACGATCACTTCTACAAGTTCTATTGAAACTATTTCTACTCGCTGTTAAAGTTAGACGCTGTCAAGAAGTTTTATGTCAACCAGAATTGGGAGCTATTAACACATTGCTAAAGGTATTACAGATGTGTTTGCAAGGCGAAAATGATACCCAACAATCAGCCGTTACGGAACAACTCCTTGAAATCATGGAAACAATTTTGAGCAAAGCAGCAAGTGATACGTTGGACTCATTTCTACAATTCTCCTTAACATTTGGCGGTTTAGAATACGTAACGGCACTGATCTCCTGTACCAATGGTACACATGTACGCAATAGTCCATCAGTTTTGCGACATTTGATTCGAGTTTTGGCTGCATTGGTGTATGGAAATGATCTGAAAATGGCATTGCTTTGTGAACATTTCAAGGACGCTCTGAATTTCCGGTCATTTGATGCAGAAAACGTTGTTGAGACTGATTTTCGTATGGAATTGTTTTGTGTGTTAACGAATCAAATCGAACATAATTCAATCGGTGGTACATTGAAGGACTACATTATCGGACTAGGAATTGTCGACAAGTCAATCGAATATATTTTAACTCACGCTCCGTGTGTCAAACCAACACTTTTGCGAACCGATTCGGATGAACTAAAAGAGTTCATTTCACGGCCATCGTTGAAATACATTTTGCGTTTTCTAACTGGATTGGCAAACAAACACGAAGCAACACAGTTAGCGATAGCTAAAGATATAATTCCAATCATTCATCGTTTGGAGCAAGTGTCCAGTGACGAGCATGTTGGTAGCTTGGCTGAAAATTTAATGGACTCATTGTGTACTGACCCAATTACCGCTAAGCGTGTGCAAGAGGTACGTGACTTTACTCGTGCCGAGAAGAAACGACTTGCAATGGTTACACGTGAAAAGCAATTGGACGCATTAGGAATGCGAACGAATGAAAAAGGTCAGGTTACAGCCAAGGGATCGATTCTTCAAAAGATTGAAAAACTTCGTGAAGAGACCGGATTGACGTGCTTCATATGTCGTGAAGGTTATGCTTGTCAACCATCGAAAGTATTGGGAATTTACACATTTACCAAGCGCACGAACATTGAAGAGTTTGAGATAAAAGCTCGTAAGACACTCGGTTACACAACGGTCACACATTTCAATGTTGTTCATATTGATTGTCACATGTCGGCGATTCGTTTGGCCCGTGGCCGTGACGAATGGGAAAGTGCTAGTCTTCAAAATGCAAATACTCGTTGCAATGGTTTATTACCACTATGGGGTCCGGATGTCTTGGAAACCGCCTTTGCATCCTGTATGACTCGGCACAACGCCAATATGCAAGAAAGCACACAACGTTGTGAAATCACATTCAGCAGTGCCATTCATGATCTGAAATTGTTACTACTTCGATTTGCTCAAGAAAAAAGTTTCCATGACGATGCAGGTGGTGGAGGACCACAGTCTAATATGCATTTAGTACCTTATTTGCTATTCTACTCGCTCTACATTCTATTGTCATCACGTTCATATACACGCGAAGAAAAAACTTTGACCACTGCATTAACATCACCGATTAATGAACGTTGGCTGGAGTGTGCCTACGAAGTCGAAGGACCATTCTATCAAATTACATTGTCGCTAGCATTACATACACCGGATCTCTGGCAACGACACAAAATTGCTCATTTGAAACGATTAATAGTTACAGCGCATGCACGTAATTGTAGCCCGACAGCTGTATGCAAATCCGTTACGGATAATAAACCAAAGGAGTACTCGATCTACAAACCATTTTTAATGATGTGGGCAATGATCGACTCTATTTACTCGGATTTATTTAAAACTGTACAAACACCAAAAGAGGAAGATTGGCCGATATCATTGTTTGGTTATATTCGACGAAATGATGAAACTATGTTGAAATCAACGGACACAATTTTGGAAACTTTTACTGAGCAATATTTGCCGTGTGCTGATTTTGCTGAATTTTGTGACGTTTCAGGTAATACTCCGATGCTAAACTCCGATAATTTTTTGACTAATTATCTGAATTTATTTCCAGGTCTATTAAGTGTTATCGATGATCCAAATGCATTTTTGAATGAACTCATTGGTTCCCTTCCATCGTCTTTATCAACTGCATAATGGTTGCTTCTGGACGATGGTCGTTTCGTCACATTTATATGAATTTAAAATATTTTGATATGTTCGTACTTAGAAATGAAATTAAAATATGTTCCAAGAGCGTTGGTGCTTTCAAATAATTTTGTGCACACATCTTTTGCTTAATCAAATAAATTTTTCGAATTGCAACCAATTGTATTTCATCGTTGAACTAAAGAAACTTTTTTAAAACATAAAGATAAGACCCGTACGAACGCAGCATCAGACTACCCGTGGATACCATCCCTACACATGATACACCTATATGCATCTATACATAACTACACACTTGCACATAGCAATTGCAAAGAGCCGTAGCACGGGAAATTGCCTATAGGGCA
>JANVCI010096667.1:0-11579 GCA_026413465.1 Trichosia splendens | reverse complement strand
ACAATATTGATTTCACTGCTTTATATTTCGGACATGGTTGTTGTCCATCTTCAGATGATCTTAATGGGTTAATGTGCAAATTTTGTGTGGAAAAATAAAAATGGAAAATATACAAATCAATATCATTTTGCCGGTGTGCAACGAAGCGAGGATGGACATTTTCTATAAAATTTTAAAAAATACCGTCGCTAGAGCCAAACTTGAAGACGATTCTATCAACGTAGCGTTTCAAGCGGGAATCGCTGTTGAAGGATTCTTCATCGACTCAGAGCACATATCGGAAAACTGGAAAGAACTGAATTCAACGTCAGAGCAAATTTGGCAGGCGAAATTGCTTGGGTATTGGTCAATAGTTAATTTCCCATCTTTGTGCAAAAAATTACACGGTGGAGATTATCGTGCGCCTGAACGAAAAGGTGTAGTTATTGGGGGCTCCAAATTGATGACATGCGACGAAATTGATGCTCTCATCTTTTCGAAAATGAAAATCCGTATCATTCAGTGTGATGTAAGTCCAAGCACACTAATGAAACTAAAACACTTTGTCGAAGCTCCAGCTGGCATCGGTAAAAAAAACGAACTTCAACTTACTAAAAGTTTGAAATCATTCGACGTTGATGACGATCGCATTGAAGATTGCTGGATCGCCTTGAAAACGGGTGAATTTCCGTCGAATTCGATTTTTGAGGTAAGTTTCCTGTAGTAATAACAAAACGACATTGACTAGATAACATATCTCGTGTAGCCCGAAATCGATATAACGGTGGATGATTGTCTCGAAACAACCGAGGAACAACAAATCAATTGTGTGGAAGGTTAGTTAGAATCTTATTTCGTGAATTCTCAGATGAATGATACGATTACTATCAGACAATGACAAAAAATTACTGCTCGAAATATTATATTGGTTTGGACATAGTGATTTCGAGTAGTGAACATTTAGTCATTTTCGATAAAAGCAAAAACGCCACAGAGGAATTCTGTGACTTTGCCATATAGACAAATATCGGTTAAAATTACAGTTACGTTCGTCTAGAAAGTGATTCTAATCAATAAAATTTATTTAGTTCCTCAGTCGACACTTGCTCATAAACGACCATGCATACCTGAGACGATAAATGAAGATATGAATGGTGTATCAAGCTTTGGTGACTGCAGATACTTCAATTAAAATTTTATTGTTCTAAATATCTGAAAATATTAAAATGTCTAACTGATAAAATCAATTATCTTGACTCCGACAGCAAAAAGACCTTGTATCGATGAAACAACGCATGCTGACAATATGAATCGAAATTTGGGAATCGGTGAGTACACTTTCCTTAAATCTTTTTGGGATAAATGAAATGAAAATCCCAAAAAACTTGTTCCATTCCATTTTATGCTATTTGAGGAATAAATCTTATTGGCAGGCTCTTTGCTTCTCGAGATGAGAGAAGAAATTGGAAACTTAACCAAGTGGTGCAATCCGTCTGTGCAAAACACTGTAGTAGCTGACGGTGCAGAACGCCTGCACTTATTGATTTTTAAACAAAAAGACGACGAAATTGCCCGAATGAAAGAGTCTGTCCAAGAAGCTACGGGCACAAACGAAAACTTGCTTAAGAACCAATCCAATTTGCATGAGCAAATTGAAAAGCAAACTGTCGTCATAAATGCTCTACAAGAGAAACTTGATACAAATTCAAAGCTGCGAATGAAATGTGAAACAGATTTGGAAACCAAAATGGAATTGAATGCACAACTGAAGAACCAAGTTCAAGATCTGATTGATAATTTGACCGAAGGAGCAAAAGAAAAGCTTGTCACGGATGCTGAAAACGCAAAACTACAAGTTGAGTTGAACGAAACTATACTTGAAAATCAAAAATTGCATGAGATGCGTGATCAAATTTTGATTTTGGAAAAGAATTTTACCGAAGAAAAACAAACAAATTCAGCAACGATTTATCAAAACGTAAAACTGCTCAAAGAGCTCAATGCTTGGAAAGAGCACGCTTTGAACAAAGAGATGGAATTGGAGGTGGCTGGAAAGGCATTAAAGGAATTACGTTCCCAGATCGATTCGTTATTGTCAGGAAAGGAAAATAAGTCGGAAATGGGTACTCAAACCGTGCTTTATAACGAGCTTAGTTTTATTTAAATCATTTCCATCAATCGCCCCATTTACCTATGTACCAATAAGCCAAATCCGCAAAAAAAATTTAGGTCGGTCTGTCCGCTCTCTAGTAATTTTAGACCGATTCAATTTTTTTTTAAATGCGTGCAATCGTCTGAGTGAGACACCCTACAAATTTGAACAAAATCGGTGGAGTGATTCGGGAGATACGGCCAAAAATGTTGTCAAAATGGGACTGTAAAAGATAGAGAGTTCGAACCAAAGGCAAAGTTATAGGAAAAGTTAAGGCAGACAATATTAGCTTGGAGAGGGAGTCCCAACTGATCATCCTAAAGATCCTTCTCTAGATCTCTTGGATTTTGGCTGCATTGTACCAATCAGTGATAGCTCGAATGATTCTGAAGTATTATTTTCGCAGACTTGTGTGAAATTTTAACGTTTTTTATTCAAAAACAAAAATGATTACCTAAAACTAAAATAAAATTCGCCAACTTCCAGATGGAGCCGGAGCCAGTCATCAAAGTCTTTCAAAATGAACCGAATGGTATTATTGAATCGAGCAAAATTTTACCAGATAATTTCAAGTACTCAAATCAGTCTGATGAGGAAGTTCAGTCGCTAGTAAATGTTTCTTTCACCTTTTTTGATAGAATGAAGAGTTAAGGTTTATTTTCTTTAGATATTTGAGACGGATGACCTAATCGTCAAAAAATGTCGGCCAATATTGATGAATCTCACATTCGGCTGGATGAAGTTTAGCGAGAAAAAGAAAGAAGTATTTCGCCCAGGTTTTGTACATCCGCCAGATCTCGATCTTGACGGAAAACGTAGAGGACAAAATGTGACTCGAGACGGGTACGTTAGCAGCAGAAAATATGATTTTTTTCATTTCCACGAGGATCTTCCAGATGACCAAAAGACTTCAGGAGAAGTTATGGCTTTAAAGAATTTCAACGATAAATTTAAATTTCCGACCGCATTGAAATAACTCAGTTGCAAAATAATTCCAACTTGAATATTCATATTAATATAATACATTTTACTAAAATAGTTTTGACTTGTCAATTGTCACAATCACAGAATGCCTACATTTTTTACTCGTGGCAATTTTTTGTTTTAAACCTGAATGATGAAAGATCCAATACCAAAGACGACGACGGAATTTGAAATTTGTAACAGCGTGCGCTTACAGTGCCGGGTTAAGGTTTCCAGCGCCATGGGGTAACTAAATTTTAGCGTCATTTTTTTCCGCCTTAATTACCGGAAATGGAATAGTTATTTACTCACCTAGGGAGAAAATATTTTTATGACGATGTGTGAAGGTTGGTGCTCCAAGCGAAGCAAGGTAAACAATGACACTCGTCAGAAAAATATTTTCTCGCGTGGTGTATAAGATTTTACATGCCAAGTTGGTTGAAAGCACTTTCTCCCGCTGCAAAGCGGGAAGATAGTAGCTACTTTCAACCCGCCGACATGTAAATATGTTTTCCTCACGGTATCGAAATTCAACCTCAATAAAATTTTCCGATGATAAAAATAGACTTCCAAGTGGCTGACTAAAGACTTCCCACTGAGGGGATGGTAGAGTTTTTCAATTCTGAAACGCTGTGATTTTTTATCTTTTTCTATCAAATATCGCCTTCATTAATGTGCCGCAGGCAGGTTAGGTATCCCTTGACCTTAACCTGAAACAGATTACCTGATTTAATCGGGTCATGTTCAGGTTCTTTCTAAACCTAACCTGAAATGAAAAAACGTGACCTGACCTTACCTGAGTTAAATTTGAATTTTTTCCCAGTGTAAAACGGGAAAATTTTCCTAAAAAATCAGCTAACCTTCCAGGCTAGGCTTTCTATTTCCTGAATAGGTGTGAATGCGCTGTACGTAAAAAGTTTATCAAAAAGTTACGACTGTACAAAATGAGCCGTAGACTGCATGCGGCACAGGCAAGACGAGGTTTTATGTATGATCAATGATCATAGCTCCGCAAACATTCCGATGAACAATAATCAAATCTGTAACAGACTTTTTCACTGAGATTTTTGGCGGAAATCTTATTTGCTTCCTAATTCGCTTATGTAGTAATGTTTCATTTTTTTCATCGTTCCATTTTCTAGCGCCACTATTTTTCCAGCGCCATGGTCTTTAGCCCTTTCAGCCTATAGGGTAATGCGGTACTGAGTGCGCGGCAGAAAACGATAATAGTAGATTACTGTCTTGCTTGGACATTTGTAGGAGGTTTGTATCCAGAGCCGAAGGCGAGGGATATAATCCACACGTTGTAACAACAAATTTCCAAGCAAGACAGTACACGGTGGGCTTGAACGAAGTCTAATTAGGGATGGCCGGAACTTGGGATTTTTTGCCAGTTATGTGACGATAATTTTAAGCCTGAAAAACAAAAAAATTTTCTGGACCCTCTATGAAAAAAATGCATTTAAGTGTAAGCAGACTACCGTGAAACATTTGTCATCTTTGCATCCCATATTTCAGTCTAATATGTACACCAAACACATGGATTATGTAGCTTGGCTCATTAGCTTTCCAACGATACCTCAACCACCTCAATAGAGCAAGAAGTGGCTGAGTAATCATAGGTAAAGTGCATTAATGTCGGTCTGCAAGACTTTTGAATAAAGTTATCGAAAATGTTCTTTTTTCCAAACAAATTGCGGTAAGAACGCTTCAAAATTGTCTTTTATAATGTCCTCAACAAATTCTAATAAAAATAGAATTTAATATTTGGCTTATTCTATACCGCAGAACCTATACTTTCGCAGCATATTAGATGTAATTATATGAAGTAAAGCAATTGTGGTTTATATAACCAAATTATCTTTAGAGGCGATGAGATCTTGTCTAAAATCGATGCACTAATTATATTTTAAGAAGTTTATGGCAAAACCAGACTGTTAAAATTTCATTTTAAACTTACCTACAGCGAAAAAGTTCGAGTAACTCGATATTAATCGATTTTATGACTTATCTGACCATACTAACAGATTATCTTGTGCAGCCCAAACTTTTTCGTACTCTTTTGGGTTCAATAGACTAGGTTAATTCATAAAATGGCGGATATAGTCCGTTGAAAATAGTTTTTTATATGAAAAGGCTACAGATTATTCGATAAATTTCCAAATTTTTCAACTTTTGCACCAGGAAAGTACTAGTAAACGTTGTCAGATTTTCTTACAATCAGGATAATTTTTTCATAAATTTCATAGAGAATTCTAGAGAATAAAATTATTTCGAAATTAGTGTTTAAACATCCATGTAATCGACTATAACGTAACACAACTACATCCAGCCATTAGAAGGAAGTACGAATTAAGTCCAAAGATATTCATACCTTTTTAAGTTTCGAAGCGTATTCATGCATGGACTGTAGGAAAACAATAGATTATTGTCAAAAAATAGTTTGTCTAAAAGAGGATGTTGGAAAAAGTGTTAAGTTTCTAGTCATTTTCTAGTCTTACTAAAACAGATGCCAAACTCTACTTCATGTGACGAAATATGTTCCACACATAGTTACATACATGCCTACGCTTCGAAACTTCAAAAAATATGAATATTTTTGGACTTAATTCGTACTTCCTTCTAATGGCTGGATGTAGTTGTGTTACATTATAGTCGATTACATGGATGTTTAAGCACTAATTTCGAAATAATTTTCTTCTCTAGAGTTCTCAACGAAATTTATGAAAAAATTAACCTGATTGTAAGAAAATCTGACAACGTTTACTAGTACTTTCCTGGTGCAAAAGTTAAAAAATTAGGAAATTTATCGACTAAATCTGTAGCCTTTTCATATAAAAAGTATATTTATAAAGTATTATAACCTCCATTTTATGAATTAACCTAATCTATTGAACCTAAAAGAATACGAATAAAGTTTGGACTCCACAAGATAATCTGTCAGATAAGTCATAAAAACGATTAATATCGAGTTACTCGAACTTTATCTCTGTAGGTAAGTTTAAAATAAAATTTTAACAGTCTGGTTTTGCCATAAACTTCTTAAAATATAACTAGTGCATCGATTTTAGACAAGATCTCATCTCATCTCATCTCCATCTAACATGCTGCGAAAGTATAGGTTCTGCGGTGTAGAATAAGCCAAATATTAAATTCTATTTTTATCAGAATTTGTTAAGGACATAATCCCTCAAGCCAAAAGAATTATTTTCTGAATACGTAATATTATACCCACAAAATGAGCACAGAAGTTCTGCTCACAAAATGTACGCAGAAAATTTGCTGATCATTGTCGTCCAATCAATTTGATTCTTAATCAAATGTTTACGATCATAGTAGCACAGTCAACTCAAAATTAAAATTGAGAGAAGAAAACAACGTCAAATGTCGAGTAATATTTTTCCACTTACTACTGGAATTTTGTTTAAATACAATGAAGGTGAAAAACGCGAAAATGAAGAAAAAGTCGCCCGAAAAGATAAAATATCACAAGGGTACGTTCTCGGTCGTACAATTTATAAACTTCAGCGGTAAATTGTTTGAATGTATTCCTGACGTTTGGTTCGTCAATGAAGAAAAAACTCTGTGTTTTTGGCCTCCAAAGTCAGGAAAGTCTTTTACGTTACTTGCTATGAACCAAGAAATACCAGAGGAAGATTGGGAGGTTTATGAATGTGTGATTGTCAGTGACGGGCATGGTAAGTCTGGAAAATTTGGTTGCCTTTCAAATACGTAAAATGTGATTTGATTTGATTTGATTTTATTTGATTTATAGCAACGTATAGCATCGGCTCTGCTATTGTTCGAGAAAAATGTTCGCAATATTACAATACCAGTAGTGCGGAAGAGCACCTTGAAGCAGCACAATTTCGTCGTGAGCATCCGGGATTGATTAACAAAGGTGAAAAATGTTTTGAAAATGTGTTTTCATCGGCGAAAGCAAGTAAAACCCTGAAAGACCATCGAGCACTTGATAAGGAGAATCTAACTGCAACTCATTCATATTCAGATTCACAATCACGCATCAATCATTCGCAATTAAACAGTCGTTCGAAATCTAAATAGCAAGAGAAATCACAGGTTGCATCTAATGGAATTGCAACTCATTCGTATTTAGATTTACAAACACGCACCAATCATTCGCAATCACGTAGCAATCGGTCGAAATTAAGCAGTAGTATGGGCAGCAGAACTCATTCACGTACAGCCAGCATAACTCATTCACTTACAGGCAGCAGAACTCATTCACACTCAGGTGGTCGTTATCATTCTCGATCAAACAGCAAAACAAATTCTCGTTCTCACACCAAAAATCATTCGAGTTCAAGCAGAACACGCTCTCGTTCTACATCGAATATTCGTTCGAGTCCAGTTTTGCGAAGTTCAAGCTCTAAAGCAAGCTACAGTAATGCTGCATCATTAAGTTCGAGCAATCGGTCAAGATCAAGATCTGATTTAAGTTCAAGAACAAACCGGCATTTAAGACGCAGAACAAAATCTAGTTCCAGATCCGAGAGAGGTCAGGGTCTACTGACAAATCGAAGTTATAGTTCTAAACGCTCTGGTGATCGTCCTGAAAAACGTCGATACTGTCATGTAGAATTAGGCACTGATAGAGTTCGTCAATGTCCTCAAACAAACAAAAGCATTCGCTCACGTGGAGTATCAAGCTCTGCTATTCGTACTGGAAGAAATTGCTACACTCGTCATCCATCAAAGTCGACAGTTCGTTCTCGTTCTCGTGAATTGTCGAGTCCTAGTACACATACTAGAAGAAATTGCTCCATTCGTCAACAAACAACTGCGATAGGTCGTTCCCGCCAAAATGATCCATATCCTCCTTATCGACGGTTTGAACATCAAGTTACACCTTCAACTGATGAATTATACAGAGGAATTCAAGTATTGATTAATGATGTCGAACAATTGAGAAACATTGCCAACAAAAATGATCGACGCTTTGTTGAAAATGATCGTCGTCTCACCAGAATGGAGGTTACAGTAAATAAGACGTTTATAATGGTGGGAGACTTAACACAAGCGATTAATACCAGGATGTCATTGGTTAATTTTGTAGAAAGAGATAATACACCACCGCGAGGATTTCATATGCCACGATTGCCAATAACGCGCTTGAAGGAACTTGCCATCATCAACCGAGATCTCGAAAACAAAAAATTTAATTCGTTTTTAGTAAGTCGTTTACCGCTCTTAATACGTTCACAACTCCGTATAAAAACCAATTGTATTTTTTAGATTAACGACCAGAAACATTTTTGCACACCAAGCAAGTCCACTGACAATGTCGTCATGACTGCATATTTAAAAAGATTTATTTCGTTACGCATCAGAGCGTTAATTGTTCTGAAAGATTTAAAGGGACAATCAGGGCAGACATTGTATGAGGATTTTCATCGAGTTTATATGTTTTTGATTGACGTTATGAAGGCTGGATGTCTTATGCATAATAAGATCCCTGCAAAAAATTGAAAATGTAAACATACGAATGATTTGTTTCATTATGCAACGTCTCACTTATTCGGCAATATCTGCATTACCGACGCAGCCATCCGCGTGTTGTTTCGTGGCTTTTATTTATCTTAAAATTGTTTTTAAAGACTCAACATGGAAATTGATACGTTAACTGCTGACACTGCTACTGACGATACCGAGTCAGAGAACGAGACAGGTTTTTATTTTGTACTCTTATTTATCGAAATCGTCTGCCTGAGAAGTTTCAAGGTTATTTTTATAGAGGTTGCTTCGTTATGATTTGTTGATGTCCAAATTGAACAAATTAATACAAGGCAAATGTACGCTTGCAATTGTTCACTGCAAATCTCAGGGCCAAATTCTTAATCAGGCGAAACTTTGTTAACCAGTGGGTCGTCCACACTTCTGAGTGACTCCCATACAAAAATCACGCTGAATTATGCAGATCCATCCGCGGGTAAAAATAATGTTTTCTTCCCGGTATCCAAAACCAACTTCCCGATTTTTCCCGATATCCGCCAAAATGAAATAAAATTTCGCGGTGACACCCTCGCGCATATTTTCTAGGTTATTATCAATAGGGAGACTTCCCGGTGACCAACGTAAGACTTTGCCGGAGACCGATGGAGGGAGTGCGAAAAGTCAGATTCAATTTTATTTTGTATTAAAGTTTCACAATTAATATTAATAATACTTGTTAGGGACTTGCATGATTTATGTAAAGGACGAGAAGGAAAAAGGGATTTTTTTACTTTCTTCAGCATTTTTTTTAATCCGAGTAAGTACTTCACTGGTAGTGAAATATTTTAACCTACCGTCACGTCGGTAGAACAAAAATACCAATTTGCTCTACCATTGAAATTATGGTGCGTTCGCTACTAAAATTTCCTTCTCTTTCAGAGACTGAGGAAAACCGTGGCAAACTATACCAAGTAGCTGTAATTTTACTGAACACTCATGTATACGAGAGATTAGCGAATATTTCGCTATTCGCTAGCTGCTAGTAACGACGCGTTTAGCTTTAGCTACGCTTATATTTTTCGATGTTAGCGTTAACTCCGCTAAAAAAATTGACTAGCGAACCCAACCATGCCAGCTTGTATTATTTCACTAGTGTCTTTTGATGCAGGACGTTTCTTTGATTATTCGACATTAAGATAGTCCTAAAATTAACCATACATGACAACTCCTCCTGAAGCATCGCCACCGCAGGTGTCGTTGTGTCAACATCGAAGGTCTCGTCAGATGTGACAATTCTCCAAACATACCCCATACCTACCTCCTCACACTTTTCCGTCAATTGAGGTTCAATTTCATTACAAAATTCATGAGCGTGGTTATAGTACCCTTCTGATTAGTTGGCCACCTTCGACCGTTGCAGGCTTCTTTTGTATTAATTCTCATTGGATATTGCCAATAACCCATTCACAAATCGACATTTCTATCACTCGAATCGAATAAATACTTTTCTGAAAAAGTGATGTTTTTCTACAAAATCATTCGTCCATTGAGGCACCGCAGAATACAAGTTTGTGAACACTTTTAAACTCTAACTCAACGGATTTACAATATTTTTTGCATTCCATTTTTTACTTACAAATTCTGTCGAAAATGACATCACTAAATAATTTTTAGGGGAGTACTTTCCGCAACGAAAAGAAAACAAAATAATGGTACTTTCGAATTATGTACTTAAACCTGCGGACAACGAAAATTTTAAACCTAAAGTCGCACGAGATAAGAAATTGGTGAAAACTACAATGAATGTGGTTAAAAAGACCGCACCTAAGAAGGTCGCGCCAAAGATGACTGCGCCTAAGAAGACCGTGACTAAAAAGACAAAGGTTGAAAAACCGAAGTCCAGAAAACCTGACAAAAGTCCAAAGGGTATACTTTTTTACTAAAAAATGTCACTTTTAAAGGTTGTAATTTGTTGTAGATGTTCTTGCTAAGACAAGCATTCTGTCTTCGAAATTTGTCAAAACGCAATTCGCAACAATGACCAGTGATGTACCTGACGCTGCTATGGACAACTTAGAGAACGAAAATGATGCCTTTCTCCTGAACGATAATACGATTCCAACAACTGTAGCAGCTAGCGAGTGGTTGTTTTCGGAACCACTGGTTTTACCAATTACTTCCTTTACATCAAAAGATTGTAACAAAAACTTTCGATCATTCGGAATTAATCGAGCAAATTTGCCAAGCCCAATCCGTTCGCCTCAAAAATGTGTGAGTAGCAACTCTGAAATAGTCATGCTCGTAGGAGAAAATATTACTAACGTAACCACTGCAACTCCGTCTGATATCGTAACTCGACCAATTACGTCTGGTACGGTTACGGAGGAACAAGCGAACCCTACGACGTCGGAAGATTTGAAAATTATTAAACGCCAAAATGCACAAATTATTTCGATATTGGGCAAGGAGTTTAAGACAAAGCATAGATATGGGGAATCAGAAGTGAAAAATATGATTCCTTCTAAATCGGTTGAAGCGTTCGAGTTTTGGGACAGTAGAGTAAGCGCCGATGAAGACCTATACAAAGCAACAAAGCGATATTTACAAAAATATAAGGGTGAAACTTCTACTACCAATTATTATGGTTCTGTCTTACAAGAAATCGTAAGTGATGAAGTATTGAAAAAATATAACTACGGCGGGGTTAAAGGAAAGTACAAACTAAAGGACAGCGTTGTAGATGATCTACTGATTGGTGAGTTCAATCTATTTGTATGCTTAAAGACCTAAGTGTATAAGGTTAGATAGATCTGGTAGATCATTTGTTCCCAACTCTCTCTGGTCCTGTGTCATTTAGACGAATCTATTTGTCCTGACAATAAACGTACTAGATGAGTAGACACACAAAAGATGTATTGCGTGAAATTTGTGAAATTAAGTATGCACACACACCGCTGGACTTTTCTAAACGTTCTAAAAAAGATTCGCAAGACACACAGCTTCATAACAAAAGCATCACTTTATGTATTTT
>JANVCI010095556.1:0-11591 GCA_026413465.1 Trichosia splendens | reverse complement strand
GATAACTCCTGGGAGATAATTCGCATTTCGCTGGGAGATAATTCCAATTTGGCTGTGCGATAATTCCCATTTGGCTGGGCGATAATTCCCAAATATTCTCGTCTGGGCGATAATTCCCGTCACCTTTTCTGCTACCATGCTTTGGAAGTGTATGAATATGCATGGCCATAGTCAATTCTCTGATTGTTATTACATCAAAATGTGTAGTGGCGTTTCAATGGTTAGCAGATTGTCAAATTCGCCTCGGTGCTGCAACCCTTATTGGCCTAATAATGATTGAAAATTCAAAATTTTGTTGAGGGGAAATTTGAATTTCAGAACCGTTTTTCAGACTCATTCATTAAACCCATTCACACCGATCGCTTTCGAAAAACTCTTAGAGACTAGTACTTTTACATTAGGAATGTAAATGCATCTACTACTATTCCGAACATTTGACGTCTATTCTCATCCTAACCTCTGCGAGAAAACTGTTTCGCACGTTTCACGAAAAATATCCAATATTTCATCAGAAAATATTTGTCATTAGTCAGCGAACGTATCTCACAAAATGTCTTGGATTTTCGGATACAAAAGTCCACAGCCGCAAATTACCAGTAATGATGGTTCTGATGAAAGCAAACCACCGAATACAGCCGGTCCGGCTAGTGGTGATCAAAAACTCACTTCTGCCGAACGAAAGGCCATGGAGGCATATCGTTTTGATTCATCGGCCTTAGAACGAGCTGCTGAGGCGGCTAAGACCTTAGAACGATCAAGTAAGACAATGCATGTATTGCATAACAGTATGTTTTGACTTAAGAACTCGGTTGGCTTGATTTATTTCAGAACATGCACGCGAAGCATTGGAATTATCCAAAATGCAAGAGGCCACCCGACAACAGGAGTATCAAGTCAAGGTGAAAGAGTATGAAGCACACATTGAGCAATCCAAGGTGGAACAGAAAAGAATTGATCATGAGGAACGACGAAAAACAATGATTGTGAGTAAACATCGTCTTGTTTGTGTTTTAGGTTGTGAATAACATTTGCATTAATGTAGGAAGAGACAAAACAGCAACAACAACGTGCTCAATATCAAGATCAATTGGCGAGAAAACGTTACGAAGAACAATTGGCTCAGCAGCAAAGGGTTCAAGAGGAAAATCTTCGTAAACAAGAAGAAAGTGTAGCCAAACAGGAAGCTATGCGACGCGCTACTATAGAACATGAAATTGAAATGAAAGAAAAAAATAAACTAAAATTGTTGGAGCACGAAATGCGAGCTAAAGCTAAAGTTGAACGAGAAAATCGTGATTTGACTTTGGAACAAATTCGATTGAAGGCTCAAGAGAATCGGGTTACTGTCTTGGAATCGATCAAGTGAGTTTTTGTGTTCAGATGCAGTGCTCATAATGTTGTCAACATCTAATTGTGTTACAGAACTGCTGGCTCAGTACTAGGCTCAGGTGCACAAGCTTTGTTAACAGATTGGGATAAAGTATTGTCGGCTGTTGGTGGTTTATCATTATTAGCATTAGGTGTTTACACGGCAAAGGGAGGTACCGGAGTAGCTGCCAGATATGTCGAGGCACGAATAGGAAAACCATCGCTAGTGAACGAAACTTCTCGGTTTTCATTTCTAGACGCATTGAGTCATCCAATTAAGATGTTTCAACGTTTCAAATCAAAAGCATCTGATGCTCTTCAAGGTGTCGTTCTCGAACCAAAACTTGAAGAACGTCTACGTGACGTTGCTATTGCTACAAAAAATACGCGTCAGAATAAGGGATTATATCGCAACGTGCGTGTTAACAAAAGCATATAAAGTGATTGTGTTTGTAGGAAATATCACGGATTTTTGTTCACAGATATTAATGCACGGTCCACCAGGTACAGGCAAAACTATGTTTGCTAAGAAATTGGCCGAACATTCTGGTATGGACTATGCAATTATGACCGGTGGTGATGTTGGTCCAATGGGTAAAGATGGCGTTACGGCTATACACAAAGTATTCGATTGGGCGAATACCAGTCGCCGTGGCTTATTATTATTTGTTGACGAAGCCGATGCATTCTTGCGAAAACGGTCATCCGAACATATTTCGGAAGATCTTCGATCTGCATTGAATGCGTTTCTGTATCGGACAAGTGAACAAAATCCCAAATTTATGTTGGTTCTAGCAAGTAATACACCAGAACAATTTGATTATGCCATCAATGATCGGCTGGACGAAATGGTAGAATTTTTATTGCCTGGTCTGGAGGAACGTGAACGTTTGATACGTTTGTATTTTGATAAGTTCGTTTTGCAACCAGCAGCAGAAGGCAAAAAGTATGGTGGTTTGTGTGGTTTTTGTTGGGATTAATTTTGATTCGTTATTTGTCATTGATGTTTCAGACGATTTAATGTTGAACAATTCGACTATGGTGCAGTTTGTAGTAAAATGGCAAAAATGTGCGCTGGTATGTCGGGTCGAGAGATTTCTAAATTGGGTGTGTCATGGCAGGCAGCAGTTTATGCTTCCGAAAATGGTGTATTGACTGAAAAAATGGTACTTGATCGATGCGAAGCAGCTGTAAATCAACATAAACAGAAGGTAATTGGTCATAGTTCACCCACATCAACACAATTTAAAAATAAAATTTTTATTTCAGATGGCATGGTTATCGGAACAAGAAAAAGGCGATCACAAATCAATAACAGCCGGAAAGACTTCATAATTCCAATGTGCTTAACCTATCAAAGTTAACAAAATTATTAGTTTTTAGGAAGCGTAAAGCCTAAAACTTAGGGGATAGTGCCGACAGATTAACAAAAATTCGATTCAACTTTCGAATTTTGTCATTCAGTGGGATAATAGTCGATTAATTCATGTCATTTCAGTTGTTCTTATATCCAAAAGTAATCATTTGAATTTATCAGCATTGTCGCAGTGCTTGTGGCAAGATTGTGTTTTGCATCTTATACCAAATTGTAGCATTCGATTATACAGCATGACCGATTTCCGGAGATTTATATTAAACTTCCGTGTGTCGTGTATGTTATCGGTGTTTATTTAGTTATTATTGTTGAGGTTGTTATCGAACTTGCGTATTTTTAAGGCGGAAAAATTTTCACAAATGTGTTATGAAATGAGCAGAGAATTTATAGAAAAAATAACAAATGTGTCGGACGACAAACAACACAAAATAGTATTTTATCAATTTTTTAAGACATTTTATTCTTACACCTGAATCAGCTTCTGGCCATTTAAAAAAACGCATAGCCAGATTGTCTTTTCGTAATTTTTATAGCCGATATTCCATTATAATAAATCCCCCGGGAATAAACTGCTAATTCCAATCAAACCACTTTGATCCTATTCACAAAGAAAAAATAATCTCAGGCTTCAAACCCCCAATATTTTTCGACAAGGCAAGGAAACACATCTATCAGATTGTGTTATACCTTGGGTGAACTGGAGCCCCAGCCCTAGGACCCTTCAATGGATGTAACTGCCGTTATTAGACCCAAACTATCATATGCGGCTGTAGTTTGGAGGCCTAGATGTCGATCAATACAGGCTCAACTCCTACAGCAACATTAGAAGCTCTTTTAAACATAGAACCACTGAAATTATTCAGTCCCACCAGGCTTGCTCGACATGCCCTACTGCAAGGAAGGAACTTGAGGAGAACTAGCTCCGATAGCAACGAGGATTCGGAATACTAGAGTTGACAGCAAGATTTTCTGCTGTTGCTTCAGATGAATGTGCTATTTTACCATTTTGTTAACGAATTCGGGCTGATTTGGAAGTGAAGCTTCATCACTGTCGATCTCTCCTTCACCGGAGTCTTCCTCCACACTTAAACTTCGACTCATGGACCCAATCATTTGACCAATAGACCCAACTCTAGTTAACATCGTTTGCCGAATGTGCTGTCGCAAGAGTTGAAGTGTCGTTGGTGGTTGACACATAAGCGCAGTGCCTGGAATAGCATAAGTATTAGTACCATTTGGAGGTTTTTAGAGCTGTTACAGCGCTATTCATCGTTAACATAGGATGGCCAAGCGGAAGTGGAGCCCCCGGATCTCCATAGGGCTTCCAGCTCATTCGGATCCATAGCAATATGTGGTGCACTGCAACAATGGAACGCCTGAAGAAGACATAATTGATGTAGGTGAAACAGGACAACGAACCCCATTCTCAGAAGCTGTAGCCAATTTGCTTTCCTAAAATTGAAGCAAAGTTACGTTAAGCAGACCAACTTTTCTTGTAGTAGAATTCATTGGAACGCAAAGCATAAATATTTTGCGTGTTCTGAAAACTCACCGAATTCGGAGGAATTGGTCTACCAAGCGATATATTCGGTAGAGAAGCGCTACTGTATAGTGTCAGGTCACGCATTCTCGCGCTGTTTGACAGTAAACAAAATGGTATTCTCGCTACATATGGTGTGAGATTACTCCCAGTCGTCGTATAATTAAGCATTGACTTACCATTTGTCCCTATTCTAGAGTTCGACAACCACTCACAGGAATTACAAATCGTTTCCATTTTCAATGAAAGATTTACAGTGAACTTTGAACTGAGATGCAGAACGTGGCCATGATCAAAGACATTAATCAAGGAAACTACCCTCTAAGTAAGCATATTACATTCACATACTATGTGAATCACATAGTGGAGTTGAATATTCTGAAAAGTTACCACAATGAATAGCTTTATTCACGTCTAGATCCGTCCAACTTATACGCATGTGGGATCTGAAAGACAGCCCTTATTAGACCCGTACGACTTTGTAGTTTTGAGGCTAAGTTTGTAACATTGCGAATTTCGAGTCGGGAGTGGGGGCGCTACATTGGGTCTTGCCCAGAGATGTCAAAAATGAAAAAATATCCGTCTGTCTGTCTGTCCGTATGTCTTTTAGCACGATAACTCGAGTACTTAACCGATTTTGATGAAACTTTTCTTTAAAGATTTGGAATCGGAAGTTAGGAATCATATTCGAAGATGGGCAAAATCGATCAAGTGGTTCGGGAGTAATGGCCAAAAGAGTAGTGAAAATTGCGTTTTTTAAGTTTTTCTCAATTATCTCGAGCATATTAGAGATGCGGGAAAACTGCTCATAGGTATTGTTGTAGGAAATTTTACAGGCCACAACATTGCCAAAGGGATGACCAAAATCGGTAAAGTGCTTCGGGAGCTGTAGCCATGAATGTGCTCGAATTGGGGATCCTAAGGTGTAACATTTAAATATCTCCCAAAGCATAAGTCCTAGAGCGATGGTGTTTGGCGGGTAGACTTAGAGGTTGGAGTGAATGGAAGCATAGCTCGAGGCGAACATTTTTGCAAATGTAACCATAGGTCCCAGTCACCCTGGCAGGGGTCAAGGAAGGTGGTGGGTGCCCCAGGTGAAGAAAAAAAATTATGTGTTATAGAGGAAGTCGAGGCGTACATTTTTGTCCATAGAACCATAGGTCACAGTCACCATGGTAGTGGTGCAGGGAGGGGGTGGGGGTCCTAGGTGACCAAAAAACTCCTAGGAAGGCGCTAGAAACCGCTAGCAGAGTGCTAGAAACTGCTGGAAAGGTGCCAGAAACTCCTGGAAAGGTGATAGAAAGTGCTAGAAAAGTGCCAGAAACTGCTACGAAGTGCAAAAAAGCTAGAAAAAAGATTAGAGAATGTCATGAGGAATTTTTTTTTTTCAAACTAGAAAAAGGGGGGGGGGAGGAGATTTTGGTGATTTTTTTGTTTTGTATAGGGGTATATGGAGAATACAGATATACGGGCGTCGTACGGGTCTTACTAATTGTCTTAGGACAATTAGCTTGTATGTATGTTATTATTGCGTACATCCGTGAAAATGTACATCCTCAACTTAAATAGAAAGAATATCCCACGCGGTCACATTCGGTAGACATTCTTTAATAATTGTTACACATTGTTTTGTGCCTTGTAAAACGTATGCTAAATAAATAATTAGTTATCATGATATCGTGTTGAAGCTATGTCTACTGTATGCACAGCATCTTCAGTCGCATTCAATTATTGTCGAGATATCTCGTAGTATACAGACTATACACATCTTAATACATAATATATTATACACATCCTAATCAGTGGCGTGCAAACAAATGCATTTTAGAGAAAATTGTAAAAATGCGATGATACGACCACATTTACATTATTTTGCTACATCGCTATGTGAAATTTTTCCACGGTGCAAACTTGTTTTACTGAGTATTCATTACAACCAGAAAAAACACTGGTCTCAACAGCTGTTATGGGCCGTTCATAAATTACGTAACGCAAAAATCGGCATTTTAAGACCCCCCTCCCCCCGTCGTAACGTACATTTTCCGAAATCCAAAGTTATAGGTAATGGTATAGGAAAACTTAATTCCGTAACGCAGGTGACAAAACCCCCTCCCCCCTCTTGTGTTACGTAATTTATGAACGGCCCCTTACTCCCAAATACAAGACGAGATTTTATCAATTTAGAAACATAAACAAATGCGATGTGAATGTATCTTTCAGTATGCTTACGAAGGCTGAAGTGAGTGTGGCTCAAGGTGCGGCGTGTTTTCTGTGACATTTTTTTTCCACAATTATATTGTTTTTCTTCTTAATATTTCTGTTCTATAAACGTCTAATATGAACCCACTAGTGTTTTATGTTAACGGGAGGAAGGTAAGAATATTTAGTAGTTGCAACAAATCATATAATTGATAACAGAGCAGCATGAGTTGATGGTTTGTAAAATGATAAATTGCAACATTTGTCTCTCTAATTAGATAATTGATATCAATCCTGACCCCGAGTACACTCTTCTTCGTTATATTCGTGAGAAATTTCGGTTATGTGGCACAAAATTGGCATGTGGTGAAGGTGGTTGTGGCGCTTGCACTGTTATGCTATCAAAATATGTTCGTAATATCAATGTTGTGAAACACTTTGCTGTTAATGCGTGTCTAACACCGATATGTAGCATTCATGGATTGGCAGTGACTACAGTCGAAGGAATAGGAAGTACAAGAACTCGACTGCATCCAGTACAAGAAAGAATCGCGAAGGCTCATGGATCACAATGCGGTTTTTGTACACCTGGCATCGTAATGTCGATGTACGCTTTATTGAGAAATACAGCGAAGCCTAACATGAAAGATCTCGAATTGACGTTCCAAGGAAACTTGTGCAGATGCACCGGATATCGGCCAATCATTGAAGGTTATCGAACATTTACAGAAGAATATGAAACTGAATGTGCAATGGGTGATAAATGCTGCAAACGTGGTGGAGGAAATGACTGTGGAGTTGAAGTTGAGCATTTACTATTTGAGTCTAGTGAATTTGCACCATTTGATCCATCGCAAGAGCCAATCTTCCCACCCGAACTGAAACTTAACAATACTTACGATCATGAAACGTTGATGTTCGTTAATGAAAGAAACGTTTCATGGTTCCGGCCCACGACTTTGCGTCAATTATTAGAGTTCAAGAAAGAGCATCCAACGGCTAAAATCGTCGTCGGCAATACTGAAGTTGGAGTTGAGGTGAAGTTTAAACATTTCGATTACAAATTTCTGGTAAATCCTAGTCAGATTGATGCAGTTACCAGCATCATTGTGACTGACGATGGCTTAAAAGTCGGTTCGGCTGTAACATTGGTGGATCTGCAGGAGGCATTGCAGCATCAAATTCATAAACAACCGGAATATAAAACTAGATTGTTTCGTTCGATTGTTGAGATGCTGCACTGGTTCGCTGGAAAACAAATTCGCAATGTGGCATCCATTGGTGGAAACATTATGACAGGTTCGCCTATTTCCGACTTGAATCCAATTTTTATGGCAGCAGAAATTCAGTGAGTTGTGTCATCGATTTGGGAATATTTTTGAGATTCAAAGAAAAATTTTCTTAGGTTGGAAGTGGAAAGCTTTGATTTTGGTCTGAGAACACTTAACATGAACGAAGAATTCTTCACAGGCTATCGCAAAAATGTCATTAAACACACTGAAGTTCTGATTTCTATTTTCATTCCGTTTACAACAAAAAATGAATATTTCCTGGCTTTTAAGCAAGCGAAACGACGAGAAGATGACATTGCAATTGTCAATGCAGCTGTTAATGTAAAATTCAAAGAAGGTACAAATATTATCGATGATATGCAGCTGGCATTCGGTGGTATGGCTCCGACCATTATCTTAGCTCCGAAAACTTCAGCAGCAGTCATTGGCAAGCCATGGGATAGATTTTTAATTGAAACCGTGAATAAGAATTTGGTTGATGAGATTCCATTGTCCAATGACGCGCCTGGTGGAATGATTCTTTACCGTCGGTCATTAACGTTGAGCTTATTCTTCAAGGCTTATCTGTCAATTAGTCGAGAATTGGAAAAATCTTTGAGGCTGGTTTTGCTGGATGAAAGACATAAAAGCGGAGCTGAAACATTTCACACACTAACACCCAAAAGCTCTCAACTGTTTGAGGTTGGTCTAAAAGCTTTTCTTTCGATTATGCTTTCTTCAACACCTCGTCTCATTGCAGAAAGTTTCTTCAACCCAGTCAACAATTGATCCAATTTATCGGCCAAAAATTCATTCATCGGGATTGAAGCAGGCATCAGGTGAGGCTGTTTATTGCGACGACATACCGAAGCAAGAAAACGAGCTGTATATGGCTTTAGTATTGAGTACGAAAGCTCATGCTAAAATTGTTTCTATTGACGCATCGGAAGCCCTCAGCATTGCTGGCGTTCATGCATTTTATTCCGCTAAAGATTTGACACCAGAACAAAATTGCGTCGGACCTATTGTTATTGATGAAGAGGTCTTCATTAGTGAAATCGTCACAAGTCAAGGTCAAACATTGGGTGCAATTATTGCTGACGACCAAACAATTGCACAAAGAGCTTCAAGAATCGTAAAAGTTGTTTACGAAGACATTTTACCAGTTATTGTGACCATCTCAGATGCCATCAAACATAAATCATTTTTCCCGGGATATCCACAAATCCTTGCAAAGGGCAATGTTGATGAAGCTATGCAAAATGCTGATCACGTAGTATCGGGCGTTGTTCAGTTGGGCGGTCAAGATCACTTCTATCTTGAAACTCATGCAGCTATTGCAATTCCGAGAGATTCTGATGAGATAGAAATGTTTGCAGCGACACAACAGCCAGCAGAAATGCAGCGACGTGTCGCTCAGCTATTAAATATTCCTGCTAATCGAGTTGTGTTTCGCACGAAGAGAATTGGGGGAGGTTTTGGTGGAAAAGAGACCAGATCTGCTCTTGTTGCGTTGCCTGTTGCATTGGCCGCCTACAAGCTACGTAGACCTGTTAGACTAATTTTAGATCGCGATGAAGACATGATGTTGACGGGTGGCAGGAATCCATTTAAGTTTAATTACAAAGTAGCTTTCACGAAGAATGGATTAATCACTGCCTGTGACATACAAGCCTTTTGTAACGCAGGCTACTCAATGGAATATTCTGGTCTTGTCATGGAAAAAGCCGCCTTTGGCGTCACTAACACATATACCGTTCCCAACGTTAAAATTGAAATGACGATTCTGAAGACAAATCTACCGTCTAATACTGCTTTTCGAGGTTTTGGTTCCCCACAAGGCATGCTAGTAGCTGAACATATGATTCGCGATGTAGCGCGAGAGCTTCGCAGAGACTATTTAGAAATTATGGAAATCAATATGTGTAAATCTGGCGACATAACTCACTACGATCAATTGCTAGAAAATTGTACGATCATGCGATGCTGCAGTGAGGTTCAGAAAAATTCAGAAATTCTGAAACGTCGTAAAGATGTGACAAAGTTTAACGAACAAAATCGATGGAAAAAACGAGGCATTAGCCTCGCGAATGTCATGTTTAGTCCTGGGTTTTCATCGAAATTCATGAATCAAGCTAGTGCACTCGTTCACGTCTACACAGATGGATCTGTACTAATTTCACATGGAGGTGTAGAAATGGGTCAAGGATTGCACATAAAAATGTTACAGATTGCGTCAAATGTTTTGAAAATTTCCATTGAGAAGATTCATATTCAAGAAACAGCAACAGACAAAGTCCCTAATGCAACGACGACAGCTGCTTCAGTCAGTACTGATTTGTATGGCGGAGCTGTGCTTAATGCGTGCAATATTTTATACGAACGATTGGCTCCATATCGTTCTAAATATCCGAAAGACGACTGGAATAAATGGATCAATGCAGCTTATTTCGATCGAGTTTCTTTGTCAGTGACTGGATTTTTTGCGACAGAGAACATTGGATCTGACATAGGAAGAATCTTCAACTACTTCACTCATGGTTCCGCTAAAGTGTATACTGAACCCTTCACATTTAATACATTTCGATTTATATTTCTAGGTTCTGCTGTTTCTGAGGTGGAGATTGATTGTTTGACAGGTGATCATCAGGTTATCAGGACGGACATTGTTATGGATGTTGGATCGTCAATAAACCCAGCTATTGATATCGGACAAATTGAAGGTGCATTCATGCAGGGTTATGGACTATTTACACTTGAGGATGTCATTTATTCGCCTGAAGGAACTCTATATTCACGTGGACCGGGAATGTATAAAATTCCAGGTTTCGGTGACATCCCAGCTGAATTCAATGTGTCTCTATTAACTGGAGCGCCGAATCCACGAGCTGTTTATTCATCGAAAGCAATCGGTGAGCCTCCGCTATTTTTGGCTTCTTCGGTATTTTTTGCTATCAAAGAGGCTATCGCAGCTGCCAGAAAAGAAGAAAATTTCGATCCAAATTTCTATATACAATCGCCTGCAACATCAGCACGAATTAGAATGGCATGCCGGGATAAAATCACTGAAAATGTGAGTTGTAAGATTTTCAATTTTTCTTCCATTCGATTAATGACTAAAATTTCACAGTTCAATGAACCAGAAGAGGGAACTTTCAAACCATGGAACGTTGTGCCATAGATGTGGACCTCGTCTCGGAATTCAACTTCAAACAGTATCGGAAAAATCACGCATTGCAATATTTTTGGCAATTTTAGTAAAAGTTGAGCTTCTGGCAAAGTCTCATGCCTCCGTATTTGTTGTAGTTGGTAGATTACTTGTTGATTATAAATTATTTGCATAAAAAGTAAAGGCGAGCTAGACGTTTGTTCTAGCACATAGACGTGTGCGTGTTTAGTGTCACTATACAATATTTAGAGTTTGGAAAAGGTGTCTGTTAGCAGATGATACAGTGTGTGTGAGCAGATGATGCAGTATGTGTGACGTGTTTTCAAGTTCGTTACCAACTATGCGAGGGTTTAGAAAAACTAGATACGAGACAATACCATAGAAAGTATTCCACTAAGTCATGCCATGGTATCAAAATGTACATTTGTAAGAGTCACCCCCCTCGAACCTTCATCAGATAGAATGAGTGCGAATAGAACGAAATCCAACTATAAGGTCCATTGGGCATTACATTAGTATATACAGTGCACGATCCCCAAATGTTTAGCATTGATGTAGGCTGGACATTTACAGAGAATGCCGATTAATACACATAACACCTGGAAACAGATAGGACATAGCAATTCGTATGTGTTTGTTACGACTGCATAGCATTCCGCTAGTTTGCAG
>JANVCI010094445.1:0-11600 GCA_026413465.1 Trichosia splendens | reverse complement strand
TATACGAGACACCGTGTTTCGGAAGCCAAAAGTTTGCAAATTGTACAGAGGAAAACAGATGAGATGGCACAGGCTCTTCGCTCATGGTTTTTTTTAATATATGGTGTCTAGAATTCATAGTAATGTGAATCAAACCCACCCATACGTTAGTTGGTTGTCGAAAGTCGATTTACCTCAAAACCAATTAACAGTAAGAAAAGACGTAACATTTAATTAATAAATATTATGAAATGGTAAGGCTTAGGGGTATTATCGATGGTATTCTGTAGATAAATGTTCGATTACTCAATGGTTCAGATCATAAGGGATATATTTTCGAATTATTTATATATACAACTGGGCACTAATTACCTACACCCATTTTGATACGGTTTATTTTAACGTAAAAGATATGAGCAATTTCAAATATAAGTACATTACAAATGCAAAAAGGTATCAAGTGGTAAATGTCGTCCAAGAACGTTCTAGTTTTAATGTTTCAAAAAATCAATAACTTCCTTGAAATCGCTGGGAAGACCAGCATAAAGATGGAGCAACGACTTCAAAAGAACAGCAGGGAGATTTTGATAAGCTTTTCTTCACTGAAAGTTCGAAGATGGATAAATTTGGGCACGTAGACCGGTAGTTAGAACCGAAGAAGATGTGAAAATTGTGTGCCCCACACTGAAAAGAAATGATATGCATGGGATATGAAGAAATAGGAACAGCCCTTACTTTATTTCACAATAGGTGTGCGATGTATAATATAACCTGTGTACTCCATAATATAACTTTGTGCTGTTAGTACAGCTGTGTGCTGGATAATATAGCTGTGTAATGCGTAATATAGCTGTGTAATACGAGTGCTACCTATTTTTATACAGCACTCAGCTATATTATACTTCACACAGCTATATTTTAAGGCACTGTGAAAGTAAGGTAAGGCTGTTCTTATTTATAAATGTAAGTTGCATAATATAGCTGTGTGCTGCTTAATAAAGCTGTGCTTTGCATAAAAAAGCTGAGTGCTGCACACACCTAAAACATACGTGACACTCAACCAACATAATTACATTTCTCTAAGTTCTAGAGCTGGGAAGAGATGGATCCAACCCACTTCAAGATCTCACACGCGGGCATCTTCCGCGTGCCTCAAATCCAGAAGAGAACCCAGAAAACTTGATGGAAGCCCTCACATCTCTAAGTTCTAGATCTGGGAAGAGGTGGGCCTATCCCATTTAAAGAGCTCACACGCGGGCACCTTTCCCATACCTCAAATCCAGAAGGGTATCAAGGAAACCTGACGGAACCGATGAAAATTCCTAAGTTCTTGAGTTGGGAAGAGGTGGATCCATCTTATTCCAAGAACTCACCTATTGCCACGTTCCCCATACCTTAAATCCAGAAGAGTACCCAAGAAACCCGACGAAACCTATGTAAAACTCTAATTTCTAGACCTGGGAAGAGGTGGACCCATCAGGGAATTGTTCAATTTCCAGAACCAATTATTCGATTAGTCTCTTCGCATACTCAGGAATTGTCTCAGCTCAACTAATTCTTCCACAAGAACTTGATTTCAATTTAATACGTTTGTGACCTATTTTAATATAACTCTCTTAGGACATTATACACTCAATTAATGTTTCATCTAAGCACACCAAATCAACGAAAATCACCTCCCTAGTAGCCATAGTTTTTCATAGTCAATTAATGTAGCAAAGGCCGATTTCGTTTTCAGATTTTATTTTTATATTTTTTACTTTGAAAAATAATAAATTAAAATCCGGAGGAAGCTATCCTTAAATATCATCTACGATGTATATGAGATGTCATCCAATTATTACCGCTTTTCAAGTAAGAAGTCTTTATTATCGAATTCGAATTTCTTTACATTATTTGAATTATTACAGAAGACGGCAATATTGAAAGGCTCAACATCAAATAGTCTTCTGTATTCCGATTCAAATGTAATATTTTCCAAATTTGAAAATCCTTTGAGAAGGTATTTCAGCGGAGGTAATCAATTTTTTAGTTTCCCAAAAACCTAAATTTTCTAAATTTTATTTGATTTTATGCCATAGGACCGTTTCATCGATACATTCAACCTACTGGTTTTAAAAGACAAAACTTTCAAGCTGTTTATCCGAATAAAGAAGGTGTACCGAGTGAAATACCGAAACGGGAAATATATCCTCAAAATAATCAAATAGAAGTTCAAAAGAGCGATTGTGTCACCCCAAATCAATTTGGAAATACCCAACGAATAGTTAATTTTCCACTATCAACGAATCTTAATGATAATAAACCGACTGGCACCGTTACTATTGTCATTGATAAAGCCGATATCCTTAGTGACGCAAACTCTAACGAGAACATAACGATTCGTGTAACTAATACGCCTAAAATATCAACGAAACGACTGATTGAAGGACTTTCTGATATTGAGGTTGCAAAGATATGTAATACGAAATGTAGCTGTTGCCAGCGATGTGCAGAACTTCGACGAATCTCATCATCGCAATCATTAAATTTTAAAAATCCAGTTATTGGACCAAAACTAAAAGGATGTATTTCTAATATCACAATGGTCACACCAAAAAGACTACAAAATCCACCCACATTCATTCAACAAAGTCCTTACATCCCATCACGGAATTATTCGATCGGAGGATTTTCATCAGTTATAACGGACTTGCCGAAAGCACAAATAGGATCAGTGCCGAGGAGGATTGTTTCGGCATATCAAGGGTTTCCTCAAACTAGACTTGTTGCACCAAAATATTTTAATCAACCGCAGAGGCAACTGAAAATACCAAAAGTAATTAAACGAAACCCTCACGAATTCGCTGGACGTCAGTACACTCAAAAGAAGTTAATTCCTCTGAAAAATGTTTCGTCAATGCCTATGGGAATGGCTAAGACAATGCCTGAACGATATCAACGAAAGGGACAATTTTTGCAATTGAATAAAACAATTTCTCAAAATCTGCCTGCTCATCCGAAAGACATCATTCAAAAGGAAAGATCGCTGAAAAATGCTAGAGGACTGCAACCAATAGTTCTAGAAAGGTCAAGACAGATGGAGAGAAATCGACTACCCATCAAAGCATCCTCCCAAGGACCTCATAGAAATTTTGTTCAACAAAATCGTACCTCAGGAATGTTTCGATTTTCATCAGTTGATACAAAATTTACTCACCAACTTCAACCGCTGACGGAACATCCCTTGAAAACTAATTTTGTTCTGTTGCCAAATAATATGAACAAAAATCGTAATCCATTCACATCACCTGTAGGCAGAGGTTATGGAAAAAAGCAATTTGGTAGTTCGCCATCGTTGGACCTTACGAAAAATCGCCTTAAGAGCAATAATACGAGACGAAATCTTAGTGTTCAACAAGTTGTTCAAAATCCCTCAGTACGACTTGAAAATCAAATTCCTTTAGGAAATCAGAAAAATCGACTTATTCAGCCACGTTCTACTAATTTCCAACCAAACAGTTCACCAAGTTTTGTACAATTACGAAGAAAAGCTAGCATTGTGAGCCAGCAAGCAGTCCAGCCTCGGAATAAATTCGTAGATAGAAATCGCATACCAAAAATGATCGTTATTGCAAGTAAGACAAGTCAGCAACCTACAAATAAACTGCAAGTGCGATCAGCTCCAGTTTTAGCCAGACCTGGAATTTCGTTGGGTCGAGCTTCTCAAACAAAGAATAATTTACAGCGGACCATGCCTTCGAATAAAAATATGAAAAGTGTAGCAACCAAGGAACCACCGAAGAATTTGAAGCAAATGCGTCCTTCTCCAAACTTAAATACACATAGAGCTTTGTTAGGTCCAGCCCCCCAAACAAAAGGTATTTTTCAGCGGAACACGACTTTTATTAAAAACTTGAAGAATTCAACAAGCACGCAACCCCAAATTAATTCCAACCAAATGAGTGCAGCACCTCCTTATAGACTGAGAGCAGCTTCACAAGCAGAGACTTTGGGTAAAAATCTGAAAAATTTAACCGGCAAGCAGCATCCAAGTAATATTAAGCAAATGCGTCCTGCTCCAACCATGAGTAGAGTTAGAACTTCTTTGGGTTTAGCTCAGAAAACCAAAAATATTTTTCAGCAAAACGTAAATCTGAACAAAAATCTGAAGAATTTAACAAACAGTCAACCCCTGAACAAATCGAGCCAAATGCGTCCTGTTCCACCCTTGCATAGACTTGGTACTTCGAGAGGTCCAGTTGCGCAAAGAAAAAACATTTTTCAGCGGAATGTGAGTTCATATAGTTTTGTGAATAATTCATCCAACAACAAATCTAGACAAATGCATCCTGCTCCACCCTTGCATAGACTCGGAACATCTAGAGGTCTAGTTTCGCAGACAAGAAATATTTTTCAGCGGAACGCGAGTTTGAATAATTTTTTGAAGAATTCATCAAACAACAAATCTAGACAAATGCGTCTCGTTCCACCCTTGCGTAGACTCGGAACATCTAGAGGTCTAGTTACGCCAACAAGAAATATTTTTCAACGGAACGTCAGTTTGAATAGAAACTTGAAGAATTCAGACAAGCAAGCCATTAATAAATATCAGCGTCCTACTCCACCTCTTCATAGACTCGGAAGTTCGAGGGGTCCACGGCCACAACCAAATAATATTCGTCAAAAATACATACCGTTGAGGTATCTACAGAATTTAACTAGCCAACAACTTACAAATAATTTAAAGCAAAAGCGTCCAACTCCACCTTTTCATAGACTTGGCACTTCGTTTGGTCAAATTCAAAAAAATATTCTTAAACAGAACGTGTCTTTCAATAAAAATCTGAAGAATATAATAAGATTGCAACCCCGAAGTAATAACATTGGCATGCGTCCAACTCGCACCATGCATGCAAGTTCCTATCATCCAATGGAAAGAAAGCAGCGGAATATGGAACAAAATAAAAATTACAATAACTTACCTCGCAAGCTTCCTCTATATAACATGAAGCAAGCACATGGAAATTCATTAAATCCACCTCCTCAAATGAGAAATATTCAACAACCGAAAATCGGTGATCGCAGTAAAGTATTACCTCCTCCAGGACAGAGAATTCAAAGAGTTCAAAATCAAAAGTGTATTCAAAATAATACTCAATCATCTTTGCCTGTTCGGCTCATCAATGTACCCAAACCGTCAGTTGAATATTTGGGAAAACCAAAGTTTCCTCAGAATATTGGAAAACAGCCTTCAAATCAGAACATGCCGGATAAGGGATTGCAGGTGGAAAATGAGTCACGAAATCCTGCAATAAATAATCCTTCCCAACGGATCGGTCTAAGGTCTCAACTTCGAACCAAGGCGCCGAGACGACCAATTGTTTCGAAGGGTAATTTTAATAACATTCCAGCCAGAGTAAGTCACCTGTTGGAAGTGTTTCAATCAAATAATGTTACATATTTTAGGGACAATCTATGGTTGCATCTGATAAGAAGATACCTAATCCAAATGAAATCGATATTTCGGTTGGTAATCCAGCTGTACTATTATATGCACCTCGTAAACTAAAATTGGTCAAAACTCCTATTCCTCGTCTCACTGATGACAAAGGTAAATTCGTTAGTTGAAAAGAACATCAACGTTTGTCTATAGATAAACTGTTGACAGTCTGTATACATCAATGATATCAACTAGCTCAGGATTTTTTTTTTAATTCCTGTAGTCAACACGGTGGACAGGTTAATTATTAAAAAAGTGGAGTAAAAAATAAGACCATTGAGACATGTCTGTCCGTCTGTCTGTTTTCTTTTTAATAGTTCGAGTAAAGTTATGAAATTTGGTATGTAGTCGCTGGGGGCTCCGCTCCGTACCAAAAATCCGGACGACCAAAAATCCGGACGACCAAAAATTCGGACGACCAAAAATCCGGACGACCAAAAATCCGGACGACCAAAAATCCGAATGACCAATAATGTGGAGGACATCAAATACGGAATGTGTAAAATTGGGACGGAATCCGGACAAAATCCGGACGATTGTTTAAAGAGAGGCTCCACCCACACCCCTGGATTTTGACCAGATTTATGGTCATCGGAATTTGTGACTGGCCCGATTTTTGCCCATCTTTATTTTGTAGGCATCTGGATTTGTAGCCTTCCGGATTTTTGCTGTCCGGATTTGTGTCGTCCGGATTTGTGTCGTCCGGATTTTTATTGGTCCGGATTTTTGGTTGTCCGGATTGTGGTAGGTCACCGTCGCTGGGGATGAAGTATTAGTCATATACCCAGTCATCCCCTCCATATCCCCTCCAGGGGGTGGTAGGAGCTGGAATTTTGCAATTTAGAAAGTATGAGAGATGGAAGGTTCGTTTCAAAGGGAAAAGTTGTTGGAAATGTTGTGGGAAATGAGTCATCTATGCCGAAAACCAAAAATCTCTAAGTCAACTGGTGGCTAGACGCGAACGACCCTCCCAAAAAGTACTTTTTATCTACCCTGAATAAACCTAAATATGAGGTATAGTGGATTTTTGTGCAGCAAGTGTGACCAGCAATTGTAGACATTGGTTGCTCGAGGTGTCACCACCTCCCAAATATGACTCTGCCTCAAAGTGTCCAATAAATGGACAAAGGAAATTTTGGTACGTATTTTGAGAAATCAAAGTGGGTATTAGTGTCCAATGGTGCTAAATGGTTGCTGCCATCCCCCAAAATTGGCAGATGACCTAGGGTCGACAGGATGGCCCTGCACGCATTTTCTTCCGTATTTGAGACATTGTCGAGGTGACAGAATATTAGTTCTTACATTTGCGATGCTTTATTTCGCACTTTTTTGTATGTTACACGGTCGTACGAGTCTCCCCTAGAATTGGCACGGCCGATTTACATTTTCTTCTCGTTGTTTCTTGATCGTTGCTGAAGGTGAAAAATCTTCGGAAATCTATTTTAAACCAGAGAACCTTTTAGTAGAGATCCAATAAGAAGGCCAAACTTTAGAAAATGTAGTCTTTCGTCTTTCAATAAAGGTAACCAAATTAGGCTATCCAGTTAGACCGATCCCATATTCGCGTTCATGTTCTGTTAGAACTTCAGCACCAAATCTGATACCATGGCACAAAGATTAGAGCCAGATTTGTAGGTCTTGTAGAGCACCATCCTGCCTTGTAAAGCAGACATCAGAATCTAGGTATATATCCCAGTTTTAAACATATTTTCGATTACTGATACTCGGTGTGTCTTCTAATCATTTTTATGAATTTTAGAGTGCTTTCTCATCGACCCTTTTAAAATGAGCCATTGTTGGACCTATTTCTAATTGCTTGTGGATGTCACTTGTTCAAAATTTACTGTTTCATCTCCAGTCAAGCTATTGCGTAGTCGACATTTTTAGGTTGAGATCTGATTTAAAAAAAAAGAAATTTTTGCTATCAGTTGAGTAAAATAGAAGACCTCTAAAACCGGATGGGTGTGGGATGATTTAAAAGATGACCCGTACGAAGTCGGGCCTCATAAGTTGAACCTAACGATGTAACATGTTGAATCACAACTTCTAGGTAGGAGCGCTACACCAAACTATCACCAGCGATGGGTGAGAGACCTTTACGATTGCAGCATCACACTAACTCTCTCAAACTCTTTGACTGAAAACTACCCTAAATACCATACTTATACACCTAAATGTATCTATATGCACTTGTGTGCACCTACATGCACCTATATACACCTATATTTAACAATTCCAAAGACCCGTAGCACTAGAAATTGCCTATAGGGCAATTCCGAAGACCCGTACGAAGCCGGAAAATTATTTTTTTCAAAATCTCTAAGTTCTAGAGCTCTGAAGAGGTAGATCGATTTCAGTCCAAGAACTCACCAATGGCCACGATCCACATACCTCAAATACAGTAGGGAACCCAACAAACCTGATGGAACCAATGAAAAGAAGTAAGTTCTAGAGCTTGGAAGAGGCGGATCCATGCCAGTCCAAGAACTCACCTATGGCCACGTTTCCCATACCTCAAATGCAGAAGATTGGACTGAGATGGATCCACCTCTTGCTAGCTCTAGAACTTTCGTATTTTCATAGGCTCCATCAGATCGTTTGGGTACTCTCCTGGATTTGAGGTATGGGGAACGTAGCCATAGGCAAGTTCTTAGACTGAAATGGATCCACCTCTTCCGAACTCTAGAACTTGGGTATTTTCTTAGGTTCTATTGGGTTTCTTGGGCACCCTTCTGAATTTGAGGTATGGGAATGTGGCAATAGGTGAATTCTTGGACTGATATGGATCCACCCCTTCCCACCTCTTCTTCAATGGTTTGAGAGAGTTACTCTGATGCAGCGTTCGTACGGGTCTCTTCCCCGATGTTTATAAATAAAATATTCCAGGTGTAATTATCAAAATGCTGTACGTTCACTTAACCGATACGGACGCTCAAATGTATGCATCTGGAAAAAATGGTCACACTAAACTAACCAAGCCAACACTAGCTGGAAAAAACGGGTGTGGCGTTGTAGTCGATGTTGGCCAAGAGGTTAAAAATGTGAAACCCGGCGATCAAGTGTTCATAAAGACCCTGTCGTGTGGAAAATGTTCACCTTGCAAAAATGGTCATTTGCGTCTGTGCAAAAGTATTCCAATGGACGAAAAATTTGGTTTGTTAACCCGGTTTCATGCTCATCCATCTGAGTTTGTTGAGAAGCTACCAGACAATGTAAATCCTATCAGTGGTTCTATGATAGATGATCTATCGCTAGCAATAAGTGCATGTAAGAAGTCAGCCATTACAGCTGGTGATAATGTCATGGTTTTGGATGGTGGATCGCTTGGACTATGCACTGCCTTGACTGCAAAATCAATGGGTGCTACTAATGTTTGTTTGGCTGGTAATTTGTGGATAGAAGGTGATGGTATCTTTGATTTTTATGCTAAAGACTTACAGACAGCAAGAAATCCGTTCTGGAACAAGCTAAGAAACTTGGAATTGATAGTGTGTTCCTAATAGACCCTAAGTCACCCGTTTCGTTGACATCCAAAAAAATGTGTGAATACTTAGATGGCGAAAATCCTCGGATAGTGTATAACTGCAACGGATCCCAACTAACTAGTCAGATCGCAATTCACGTAAAACATATATTTTACACTTAAGGCAGGTTTAATACAACGATTTTTTAATTCAGGCCACTAAATTCGGTGGAAAAGTGGTATTGATGAAAAATGATAGCTCCGATCAGCCAATCCCCATTTCGGATGCTATTAATCGAGGCATCGACATTTTGACCTCTCAGCAGAGTGACTCAGAGTAATATTTAGAGACAAATTAAATTAAATTTAATTTAAACAAAACTATTTTCTTCTAGTTCTGAACAAGCTGCGCTTCAATTCCTCTCCACTGGTAAAGTTCAATTGGATCGTATTAATTCGCAAATCTATGATTTATCGAAAGTTCATGAAGCTTTTGAGGTTTTATTGACTCCGAAAAGGACAATTTTTCATGTTTTTGTTCGGTGCAATGAAATGGACGAAAAGAAAGACTCTCAAAAAAGTAGTAGCAATTCGTAAGGTTTTGTGTATTTTTGTCAAATCAAAATTTGTCATCTGTCATTTCGCTAAAGTTGATAAATTACTAGTTTTGTTCCTCAGAGGGATTCAGAAATGATAAATATAAGACATGATTCCTTCATTGAATGGATTTATTATGCAAACGAGAAAAGAATGCAAATTGGGGCCCAATTTTTCTTTTCAAGAAAAGAATAATTGGTTGACCGTAAGTGGAAAAGAATAATGTACAGAAGAAAAGTTAGAAAACCTAATGGAAGTTCATACGTTCCCACAATTCAAACATGGAATCCCAAGGAACATCCCGAATGTAAGAACTCACATCCCACCACCTTGGCAATGTCCCAAATCCGAAAGAAAAGGCAAAAAACCTGATGAAAGTTCATGAGTTCCCATAGTTCCAACAGGAAATCCCAAGGAACATCCAAAATTTAGGAACTAATATTATACCATCTCGGCTATGTCCCAAATCCAGAAGAAATGGCAGAAAACCTGATGGAAGTTCATAATTTCACATAGTTTCAACAGGGAATCCCAAGCAACATACCGAATGTAAGGACTCACATTCCGCCACATCGAAAATGTCGCAAATCCAGAAGTAAAGGCAAAAAATCTGATGGAAGCTCATAAGTTCTCATAATTCAAACAGGGAATCCCAAGGAACATCTAAAATTTAGGAACTCATATTATACCATCTTGACCATGTCACAAATATAGAAGAAAAGGTAAAAAACATGATGGAAGTTCATAAGTTCCCATAGTTCCAACAGGGAATCCCAAGTCCCAAGCATCCCATAGGTTCAAAAATCCCATAGGTTCAAAAATCATCTCAAATGGGCATCTAGGAACTCATCCTAGAGGTACTACTATCCAAAATGTCTCAATCACAACATTTCCCACAACTTTCACTTTCTGAATTAAAAAATTCCACTTCCTCCCTAGGGAGAGGATGACTGTGCATATGTCTACTACATTACCCCCAGCGACTACATACCAAATTTCATAACTGTAACTTCGACGGACGGACGGACATTTTTGAATAGTCTTATTTTTCACTCCTGAACATAATTGTCCACCACAACGTCGTTTTTGCTTTTTTCTATATGTTACACGATCACAACAGACTATAAGACTCGATTGAAATTTATCGTACGAGTCTAATGATCGACTTCTACGTTTTCCGCAAGAAAGACTTCTGATGCAGTTGGTTGTTTTGTCGGCAGCTTTTTTGATTAGAGGTTCGAATGTAAGCTTAGCGTCAAGATCCATCCCAATGTGGGTAACAACAGTATTCGAGAATTTAATTTCTTCCATTTATTGCAACCAGGAATTTGCGATCAGTCACAAATGATTTGATTATTTTCAGAAGGTATTTTGGAACCCAGGTATTTTGTCCAATCCCAAGACAGGGGAGAGGAACCAATGTTTTGTTACTTTTACTAGTCAGGTTCGACAACGGGGTGTCATAAGTTTCACAATTTGTATACCTGTCGAAAGTCTATTTAATAGAGTTGCAACAATTTAAAAATATAATTCGATGGCCACCTTACGACTTGCCCATGAATCGCACTATGTAATCAGAAGTCGAAATTTGGGTCCGAGTCACTAGTAACCTCCACCCTTCTCCTCCGCTCTCTTGAAAGTTTTTTTTAACAATATCCACATTACGTCCAATCAAGTCCATATCGTCGGCATAGCCTTATAACTGACTCAATTTTCGGAAAACGGTACCGCTGGTTTCCACGTCGCTCTCCTGCATCACTTTTTCTAGAACCATACTGAAGAATAGGGTTGCCAGCCCGTCACCTTGTTTAAATCTGTTCATGACATCAAAAGCTCCAGAGAGATTATTTCGAATTCTGACATGAGCTCTTACATGCCACATCGTTAACTTCGATAGGGCAATCAGCGTTTCGGGGAAATGAAATTCGGCCATTATGCTGCACGTCTCCATAATCTGCCTGACGCTAACGAAACAACTGATCAGTTTATAATTTGCTTCAGTCTAGTAAATATCAGACAAAAACACGCTAGTCTTCTTCCAAAAGAACTGATATCCGGGAAAGTGACGCCATTGGCGAG
>JANVCI010093334.1:0-11601 GCA_026413465.1 Trichosia splendens | reverse complement strand
CATAATCCACATAAAACCCACAAACACAGATACTATGTCGGAAAATAAAAAGTGCTCACTGTATGATCTAATGTATCGAAGCAAAGATATATATTGAATATCGATATGCGTCGAAAGAAGTACGAAAAGAACGGTGTATCGAAAGATCGATGTATCGAAATAGGGATGCCACAAACAACGATATATGTACTAAGTATCGAAAGGACATGTATTGTAACGTCGATGTATCGAAAGACTAATACTCTGAAAGAGTTTTACAAAAATATATGCATGCAATCGGTAACACCAATGGGATGGGTACAACTTAATTCTTAATGATTAGATGATGATAACGCCTTCGATTCAAGGGAGATGAGAGAATGTTGAGTAATTTAGAATCTATACAAATATTTTCAAAAGTTATGATTTCGGGTACCTAATAATTGGAATCCAAACCATTGACTTTTCTGATTAAAAAATATTACAAAACTACAAAAACGCATTGGTAATGGGATATTTTATCGCATGCCGAAGCGGTTTGTTTATATGAAAAGAGTTCGTATTATTTATATAGTATTTAGTTTCAAGTTTCAATTTGCAAAATCTGTTAATAATTTCTGTCTGTTATATGCTCAATTTATTTGTTTTAAATATACACAAGAATTAATACTAACAAACCATGTTTATGTCATGTCTCGTGAATGACATCATCATATGTTAAATATATCATTGAACAAACCAATAAAGAAAAAAAAAACGCTGCCACACAAAGTCCATTCCAGCGAACACTTAATTTGCTTTCGAACATACCTGTAATATCCCAATTTTCGACAAAAAAATCCCAAAGACTCATCGTACCTTTAAATTGAGTCAATGCATCCTCGTATCCACCTTGGCTATTGTTAAAATTATTATTGCTACCATTCGTTTGTTTTTGTTTTTTCGACGGACTATGTTGATCATAATGATTATTATTTTCAACGGAACGTCCGCGTGATGATGATTTCACTGGTGGCGCATCATAAAGTGCTTCACGTGGATCAAATCCTAGTCTATCCTTGTAATAGGATTGCGTGGACATATTATCTTGATGTTATTTGTTTTTTGAATAAATTCAAAAATCACCATTAAGTGGCACACAGGGAATTCTCTTTACTAATGCAATTTTATCACTTTTTCCTTATCTATGACACACTCATACAGATATTAATTTATCTTTTTTTCTTTGTTGACAACAATCACATTTTCTTTTGTTAAACAAAAATCACTTATTTTTTATTTAAATTTCCGATTGTTCGACATATTCGCGAATATGTTTGTGTGGACACCACAACACTATGAAATTAATTTTGGAAATAATTGATGGAAATTCTTGGATAAAATAATATGGGGAGAACCAATTTTTTTGTTAAATTCTTTTAATCGATGCGGATTTGTTGGTTCTTTTCTAAATCTAAATTTTAATTTTTTTTTGAATTTACATTTCGTTGTAATGTTTTATTAAGAAAAAGCCACCGTTCAGCGAAAAACAAATATATATAAAGGATTTGTGATTTACTGGAAAAATTTTTTTTACTCAAAATAAAAATTCCCTTCGATTAAAGAAAGTAATTTCTTTGTATCTTGTTTAATGCAAATATTGTTTTAAAAATAAAAATAAATTAAAATTTATTGAACAATGTGTTTCCAATACTTTTAGTCATAAAATAAAATTATTTATTATAAATGTTTGTTTGTTTGTTCAAATAAGTAATGTGGCACTAAAAACATTCTTGAATTACTCTCAGAATATAACTAGCAAAGTAAACGACCACAGATCGATCATGATTATAAATAACTGCTGATGGCTATACGCGTTTTACGCTCATTAAAAAATACTTTCATTAGTGACTATAACAACTATTAACAATCAATTTAGTCAAATCACACAAATCTGAGAAGATGATCTAACTTTACACTAAATTTAAGCGAAAAGAAGTATTTTGTAAATCATATCACACTTGTCCATTCAAGGTTTGAATAATTTATGCGGTGTAAATATCGATGATCTAAATTTTACGAAGGTAAAACGAAAACAACATTAAAGTAACAAAAATATGGTGTTAACTTATTCGCACATACAATAATTAACTTAATCAATTCAATTATTTCTAAAATACTACGCGAAAAGATAACAATATAATCGTTGATAAATCGTTACGAAAAGCTAATGTTTTTTCGAAAAAAAACATCACAATACTAATAAGGTTATACATGGCATTAGTATATGATTAAACACAAGAATGACACATTTTTTTGAACAAAAAAAAAAATTATTGTAAAAATGTTAGAAAAACGTGTTTTTTTCATTTTATCCAAGAGGCAAGACAATGTATTCATAAGACTTATTTATATTTTAACAAAAAAACTGTACATTTCAATGTAATTTTAGAAAATTCGTTTGCTTAAGCGGTATGTTTATACGGATAACAACCGTGCGGAATGAAATTCTAGAGGGGACTGATCGTTTGTAAGTGATCTCGTCGTGATCTTAGAGAGAGAATACGAAATAGAAATACAAACAACAAAAAAATAAATACTTTATTCAAGGCACAGTACTTCTTGCCATAATATGCGCGCGCATCTGATATAAGGTGGATGGATATATGTATGAAGAATTTTTCTCTTTTGTGTTTGTGTTACATTACCTCTAAAAGAGGTTTTATGAAGTCTGCTTTATTATTAATAATTTTTACAACTTTTCGTGTGTGGGGAATAATATCTCATTGATATATGTGTATCCATTCATACATAGACTCTATTCTCGCATAATTGAACTGATAAACAAAATAACAGAAAAAAACCGGAATTTTATAAAGTTGATATTCGAAAAATAGTTGCAGCTTTCGAGCGAAAGATTCGTTTTGAAAAATCGATTTTGGAAAATCCAAACAGAAAAATGTTTGGTGTAGAAAATCAGGAAAGTCATTGATAACTACAAAGAGGACCTAGCAACAAATTTTCGTTGTAATTCTCTGGACTCAAAAGAAAGAAAACGACGAAAGAAGTAGCACAGATGTTTGTTTAGCGCCGTGAAATTGTATTAAACTTTTGTCTTATTTTTGAAATATATTTCAAGAAACTGCCTGTAGAACGCTAAATTAGGCACTAAAACCTTCACTTTTATAGTAGATGGAATTTTTATGCTGGGCAAAATGGTTCGCTACGATTGATGAGGTATTAGCTACATCTAGTACCACTATGATACCATATGTTTACCTATATAGACACACGAGAATCAAGATGATAATTTTAATAAAAAATCCAAAAGGTGTCCCTTGTTCTCCACTCCGTTACATAGGACGTTGTTTGTTGTCTGTAAAACTGTTAGCATCTTCATTTACGTTCGATAAATATCAATCGAATCATTGTGATAATTTTTACCGCCACTCTTTGAATCAAGAAGTCTTAGAATTTAAACATAAACATTGCCCTTGAATCCTTAAATAAGTTTTTCTCTTTGAAAATTCGCGTGTTGTATGGAATGGAAATATACCAATCAAGGTAGTCAGGCCTGAATCGTTAGTATCTAAAGAAAAAATTACCCATACCGCAACTGTTTCATTGGACAGCAGCAATGGAATTAAATTTTCATAGCTACGGAGAAGTTATTTCATTGGACAGTAACGACTGTTTTGATTGAAAATTGGTACATCAAACACTCTTAGTGCTTTCCACGACATTGGAATTTCATTAGACATATATGTCTATGTGAATTACATTTATTATCTGAGTATAATTAAAATACATTTTTTCTTTCAATGACATCAAGAAGTATTCTAACCTCCGCACAAAAGCACTTATAAATCTCTTCGAAACATCTATAGTATGCAAATCAACTTGGCAATAAATATGACGTATTTTGCAAATAAAAAATTATTTGATGAACAAAAATTAATATTTTTATATTTATCTCGGCTTTTATTATTTCATATCAAAGTTGCTAAATCAACACTTAAAATTAAACAATGAAAGGCAGTTTAAAAGAAAAAAATGCAAATCATAATATAATACTTTTCGTTTGGCTTAGTAAAATATCGCAATTTCTTTACAGCACTTTTTTGCAAAACTAAATCGTTGATTTTAATGAGACACTACCGCACTACTCATCAATTGCATGAAGTTTTTTTTTGATACAATTGCATCATGAAATAATATTATTATAAGAAGCTACAATTGATCATTTATTTATTACATACTACAAGACATACTATGCTAATCATTATTGATAAAAGTGAAGGAAAAACGTGATAAATTATTTCGATTAAGTTTGTAAAATCTTACTTGTCGTGCAGGAAAAATGGCAAGAAAACAGAAAATAATTAACATATACCCGAAGCATTAGAAGTGAAGTAAAAAATGATAAGAAAAATGGAAATTAATTTCAAAAATTATTTATTTAAATACCGGCGGTAATATTTGGTGTTATTTATCACTTCGTTAAAATCATCTATGCTACAAAGTAAAATATATGGAAAAAAATACAGTAAACATGAAGGAAAAACTATCTTTACAGTTTCAAAAAGTATATTGTCAAATACGTAATACAAATACAAAATTGCGGTAGTTCGCAGAAAAATTATTGTTCTGAACTTATTCTGAAACCTGTTTTTAAGGATTTAAAAATCCTGGATATGCGTGTTTTCATGTAAGAGCTCGTTTTACAACGGATTTGCTTTCAGATTTTTTACATTCTTATTGCACAATTCTTATTGCATTCTTCGACGGTACACATAATACCGTAAATGAAAAAGAAATAATTGAAATTAATTGGAATTGACTCATTTATTTTTCTGAAAACCTGTGTGTTCCTTATAGGGAATTATAACCAATTTAAAGGTGAATATTGAGATATTTTGAAAAAGACCAATCATACGGGTTCGAGTTTTCGTTTGTGTCAGAAAATTAAAAGTAACCTTCGGTTCAGTTCTGTGAAAGAACATGTTTAAACTTTGATAGACCAGAAAATTTTACTGTTTTTGAGTAAATCCCCAAGTTAAATGGAGAATTTCATTGCTCCAAAATATACATTTGTAGCACCCAAGATAACAATGTTCTATTATAAGTTTGGTAAGCACTTACAAAGCTTTATTTTATTAACGTTGCATAGCAGATGTTGTCCATTCGCTTTCTGTGATTTTGAATAATGAGTTATAAAATATAAAACAAGGTTGTTGATATCACTGCCTAGGAGCGATTTTCTTCTGACGATAACGCTATCCGAATAAGTTTAATACTCAAGTGGATTACCCTTTTTGTAAAACTGAGACATTTTTCAAATTTCCGAATTTTCATCCTGTAAGAACAGAAGAAGTTCAAAGATACGCTTTGAATTGGTTCCAATACCTGAACGGAATACGTCTAAAATCAAGTAGGTTGAAATAGACTTTGAATTAGCTTTTATATACAGAGGACATAAAAACAGTTTAGAACCAAATTTAGATGATCCAATTTTCAAATTAATTGAGGAAAAGAAGTAAAAAAAGGTATAAACTATACAAGACTGCATCCAACGACGGGTACATTTCTAAGTTAATTTATATAGAAGAACTATGAGTTTCTATTCAATTCCCTATTAGGTGACTATAAAATAATATTGATTAATCGAAAGCATCTTCAAACAGTGTTGCATATTAAAGATGTTTTGTGACTAATATTGATCAAAAATATGTTGATCTAAGCTGATAAATTACACAATTTATGGTATTGAAGGGACTGTCTTACTTTTATCATAGAAAGTAAATGTATTTATTAGTTTTTATATAAATTTTAACTTTCATTGGATTAGATATTTACTTATTTACCATATGGATAGAAGGTATGCATCTGAAATTCAAATGAATTTTTGATAAAAACAAACCCACAATGTGGTTGGTTACGAAATTAAAAAAAAATATCTTGCCATCAACCTTAGAAATTTATCTTTATGATTTCAATAGCATACATATTTGTCTTAAATTTCATTGCTCATAAATGTTGCTATAAAATGATCTTTAAAGTCAATGATTTTAATTTAGCAAAAAAACAAAACGTTTAACCAAATGAAAAAAAACTGTTGGAATGCATTTATAACTCTATTTGTGTGACTATGTGATGAAAGATTTAAAAGCTGCCAATGGTGCGTATTATAGGCATTTTAATCGCTTTACATTAATGTCATTTTATTGATTGAACTACAACATTTGCAACGCAAAATTCATTACAAATTTACAAAAAAAAAATAAATAAATGAAAGTAAATTCAAATAAAGGTAAAGTTTTCACTTAATTTAAAACAGAATTCTGAACAAGACTGTTTAATGTAGCTTTTTTGTTGAGATCCAAGAGGGGAAATTAACTACTTCGAGACTGAAATAATTGTTTTTAGCATTGTTCAAAAAAAGTCTGTTGCCAGATGTTGCAGACTTCTTAAATAAAAAAATGCTTAGGTTAGAATCGAAGCCGAGTTGTAACATTTGGATCGGAAGCAAATAAGAAATAAAGTTCGGCGAGTGTTCGGAAGAAGCACGTTTAATTCATACAAGTCATGAAAATTTGGATGTAACAAGAAGGACGACGAACCCCGAAGCAGCTTGAAGAATAACGTTGAATCGAATATCATAACTCTCGAGTAAATATGATTAGAATTCGTTGGCGGGAAATAACTATAGTTGGAGAACCCTACTGGAGAAGACATTAACAAAGAAAGATTTGGTAAGATCGTCTGAGAATAAGTGAAGTAATAATATCCTCCTTAGGATTATTAATTCTCAGAATCCTTAGTATATTGATTGGGGTATTACATAGAATAAAAGTCAGCATATTTACTGGCTGACATAACAAAAAATGTTTTCAAAAAATGATCTAGCGAAATTCCCTCGTCCGAACGACTTTTTGCAGAAAAATGCATAATTAAATAAGAAAATTAAAATTTAGCAATTGTAAGTCTGGGTAAGCGAGTTATTCAACTTATGAACGAAATGACGTCACATACACATATATGAAATGCGTTGGAAGACTCTTTTTTTCCATCGAAATTCAATTCTCACATTTCATTACATATGTAGGCGCTGATTGCTTAATATGGTTGATGAATTTTACTTGTAGGCGAACTTTGCGATTAATAACTTTTGAATTTTGCATTGCTCGGTCGTGTATTTGTCATTTTATATATCTTGTTGTAAAAAAACGTTACTAAATATGAGCAATAAAATATTGACGCAGTTCGATATTTATGAGTATGGTTTGAGTATATGAATTTAAGAGCTGACTTAATTTGGTCAAGAAATGGGGTGAAATTAGTGCTGATTTTATAATCATTATCGGCATAAAAATTCATTTAAATTATTGACTTGACTCATTCTTATATTTCATAGAAATATTTACACACAAAATTGAAATCGATTTTCGTGCTTTCAATCATGACTATGTATAAAAGAAGATTACGATCATGTATAAGCACTCAAATAATGAAAAGCAACCTTTAAGTATTTATCTGATGAATAAAAATACAGACGCGATTTGCACCGGATCTTGGAACTACTATGAGTTATTTAAAATTCAGTGTTATACGTTTGACATGATTCATACTAGACATACGGCTAGAGTAATTTCTCTATTATATATTTATTGCATATTAACATATTGACTTGCTTTAAATGATCTCTGCAGTATTTCTACAAACTGATTCATTGACAAAGACAATTGATAAGTAAATTGGTATTCTCACGTTTGAATATTTCCAACATTATGCGAAACTCGCAAAAAAAAACATAAATTTCATTTCTCCTATCATTATTACTGTCAGAGACTTTGTTTTACTCAGGTAAACCATTCAAATCATTCAATTTCACGAAATCTGTCTCAAACACAGATGTTTTATAACAAACACCATCAGCAGAATTTTCGCTTTTAAATACATGGCTCAACTATTAATGGAGAATGGTTGTTGTGTTGTTTTTTTTATTCAACTGTTCATAAAATGAGTCGAGAAATTCCATTTATTACTATTATATTAATGACTTAATCACTTTGGTATTTTTGCTACCAATATGAACTGATCTGAATTTCGTTAATATTGCATTTATGTACCTCTTGCGTGCATTGTAAATTATCATCGGAAATATATGTTTTGTTATTGAAATCATTTGATGTAAATGAGTGTATAGTAAAGAGAGTTTCACATCTGAAGATGTTAATGACCACACGTAAAGTACACCTTTTTATGATGTAGATTATGCATTGAGTGGCTGTCTATCGCTATAAAGGAATACATGTGTGATGCTTATAAAACTGTTTTTAATTGGTTTAAATAATTTCAACGTCGATTGCCATTGATTTTGGTGAGGAGTGAATATATCCATGCATAATTTTTATAACATTTGCTTCAATATCTACGATACAGAGATAATGTTGTTAGAAGCATCTCGTAAAACAACAAATTAGTCATTAACAGCACCAAGCGTGTTTGTAGGTGAACAAGCCACTAATTGATTGCATTATAGAGGGGCTGTCTATAAATGCCGTTCGCTTTTTTTCCGGATCTTAAAACTACCCCTCCCCCGTCACACTGTGTCCGCTTTTAAAAATTCTCCCCTAGCGTACGTATGAGTTATTTTCGTAGCTTCATAAAGCCGAAAAGCTGGAAAATATCTTCTTTTGGTTTTACTTGTCATTATATACAAATAAAGTAGTTTCAATTTCACTTGTGGCCAAGTGGCCCTGAAAAATTGATTTCGAATTAAATCTTAATTCCTCTTCGAATCTTGAAAAAGATTATCTATAGCGCCTGAAGAGCTTCTAAATAAATTTCGCTAGCCGATTGGAATCTCAATTCTAATTCTTCAACTAGCGAAATATTGTACTCGAAACTAATATAAAAAACCTTTACAAGTCATCTTCAAAAATTAATATTCTGGAGAACTCTAGCCCTGATTTTGAGTTAAATCAATCCCGATTACTAATTAGCGATAGCGTCAGCAGTTTATGTGAACACTTTTTTGTCCGTCCGTGAGTCTGTGCAAGGCCACGTCAAGGTCATGTTACGTCATCAGTTATAAAACTATTTTCTTACCGTCCCTTCCCCGAATTCCGTTTTTCTGTCCGTCATTCCAAAGGCGGAATTCGAAAATTGTGAAATCAGGAAATACTTGCGAATTCCGAAAGATCATAGTCTGAAACACAGGATTACCGATAGAAATTCTGGAATTCTGGATATGTGCGAACACGATTATTTGGTCATGATTTCGGGTGTTTGGCCTCTCGGAAAGTAGAACTCTGTGTAAGTAAGAGTCTCTAGATATCGGTTAACTATGCTCAAATTCCCTGCCTACGAAAAATGTCCATTGGTTGTGAGGTGATTGAAAAATAATGCGTTATAGTTTTATGTTAAGTAAGAATGTAAGCAAAGCAAGCTAATTTTTATAAAGATATTAGTGTCATTTGAGATAAGACAAGATAAAATAAAAGGGTGGACGGAGATCGTTTCACCTTAATAGAAAAAAATATTGGAACTTTGGCAGAAAGAAAAATTTGGAAAAACGGCCTTCGCCAAAATGTTTTATCTGGGTATCCATGAACAACAAATTAATTGAAAAAAATTGGTTGCTTTTTCCTGTGTTGCAGACGGTAGGATTTGTCTTCGACATAGAGCAGTATAAATACATGGTAACAATCACATAGTTACTAATACAAGAATCAACGGTGGTACTGAGCAAAAGAATAAAACTCAATGCACCTAGACTACCAATGAGCCTGTTGTGAAATAAAAATAAATAAAAGTTATTCACATTTTCTTGTCAGATTTAGTTGTAGAATCATCATTTTGTTTTCTATATAATTCTACTTATAGAGATAACAGCGAAAAACCGCGAAAAAGTTTTCGTATGTATCCGCCTCTTTAACATGGCTTGTAATACCAAATGAAATGATCGCTGTTTAATTTCTCTTTTATTTTGATGTTCAAAAAATATAATATTCAAAAAATATAATAAATTTTCGAAGAATTCTATTTAAAAATTCAAACTCATTGACACATTGACATGCTTAGTAATTTTATGGTTGATGATTGATGCAAGCAAAGTTTGTCCAGCAAAACCAATTTTTTTTTGCATGTCGTGAAATGATAGTGTCCGCAGGAGAAGGAGAAGTAGGAGAAAACAGGAGAACAAGGAGTATTTTCGAAAAATGAGGGGAAATAAGGAGGAGTGAAAAGCCTCAGAATTAATAAAAGGAAAAAAAAAATTGTTTCATTAAATTTTAAAAATTGATATACCACAAGTTGTATATATATAAATCCAACACAAAAAATTATATAAGTTGAAAAATTCTCAACATTTATATGGGAATTTAAAAAAGTAAATTTCCTGGCGAAGATTTTATGTGTAAAGTTCTACAGTCGAATCAATGCTGATAAATATGCGACTTATGTGCTTGGAAGTGTTTTTTTTTTCATAAAAATATGGGTTACAAATTTTGATTTGAAACACGGTTATGTTTCAATATTGAAACACATAAGAGATCCGAAAACAAGGAACATAAAAGCATAGATCAGGTTTTTTGATAAAATTCAGAGATTTTTTTTGCAAGTTTCAACTGTTATGTAAAAACAGGATTTCGTTTCGATCTTCAAAATAACCGGACTGTTATTTATTTGCAACCACTAACAATTTTTATTCGTTCCATCTTGATATACTCATATTCTAAAGAATGCAGCAAAAACGTCTCGAAAATGTGTTATTGAGTGAGGTTTCATTGGGGTTCTAGACAGGTTTTATACGGTAACAAATTTCGTAATATTATTAATTGATCAAGTTTGGCTAACTCGTTATTTTGTCTGCTAACTTATGTCATTTTCAGTTAAAAGAAATTAGAGATTGAAATAGATAAGAAATGATTACACGTAGCACTTTCTATGAATGCATGCATGCATTGAGACAAGTAGTAATAAGGGACAGAACATTCAACAAATTTTATAACTTTCAATCGTCAATTGAATTTAAATCATTTTCAATTGAACTGCCAATAAATTGATTTATTTATGTTCTGAATGTGAGTAACGGTTCAACATCATCACAACAAATTTAACAGTCATAGGATAAATAATAATAATGCAAACATTTCAACACTCGGCGATTCAAATTCAGTTATTCATTTCTTATTGATTTTATGAATAATTGACAAAAGAATGCTATTGAAAAAAATGGTTTAATGCATGATTGTTGTTGAAATGAATTTTACCAAAAAATGTTCATGAGTTCATGAATAATATCAATACATCCCAGTAATATTGTTTTAACACTCATATTATTTAAGCGAACAAATGGCTAGTGGATATTTCTCGACAAATCAAAGTCCCTAACAAATTCGAAACAATGATGTCAAATGCTAACCCATCGAGCTAATATATACTAGCTCGATGTGCTAACCAAACGAAAGGTAGTCGAAAATTCTACAAAAAAAATTGTACTCCCTCCGTCCGAAAATAGTTGTAGCACTTTTTAACTTGACAGATAAATTTTTTTTAGTTCGCTTAGGAAGTTGATAAGCTAAGAATTTCTTCACCGGAGATAAGACAAAAACAATCTACAGGCGTGCGCCCATTATT
>JANVCI010092223.1:0-11611 GCA_026413465.1 Trichosia splendens | reverse complement strand
AAGGAATAAATACTAGGAAATGCGATGAAATTTGAGGTCATTTGGACCACTAGAAACGGAGATGTGAGGAAATGAAGTTGGGTGTAGGAAGTAGCAAAAGGAAATTTCCTAGGAATTTTGCCATTTTGCTATGAAATTAACGATTTTCATTTCCTCGAAATAGTATCTTAGTCTTCACCGATTTTGATGTTTAAGGGCTCGTTGGAAAGCCAGATGCGAATTTTAGGATGTTTGATGAAATTTGGGCATGCTCTGTGCGTTATAGCGCTACAGGTGGCGCTACAAAAAGTGCTTAAATGGACCTAAAATTTCCACATAACTTCATCTAAAAATCGTTGAAATGCTACTTCAGGTGTTCGTTTGAAAGGCCTCATCTAAACCTATCGATCACTACGAAATTTGAGGAAATGTAGCGCCACCTGGGGTCAAATAGAGCTAAAAACAGATAAAAAGTGCCATTTTTGACGTTTTTTCCTTAAAATTTAATCAAAATCTTTCAAATGCTGCATATGATGGTTCGTTGGAAAGGTCTCATCAAGGCCTATAGTGTCCTACGAAACTTGAGAAAATGTGCGCCACCTGGCGCTAAATATGCCTAAAAAGCGACATTTTGTGGGTTTTTGCTAAAAAATTTATCCAAAAATCCTTCAAATGCTACATATGATGGTTCGTTGGAAAGGTGTCATCAAGACCTATCGAGCTCTGCTAAATTTGAGAAAATTAGTGCCATCTGGTAAAAAATTCATTGAAAAACACTAAAAAGTGACATAAGATTTCATCTTAAAGTTGACAAAATGGTACAAATGAACGTTTGTTGTAAAGGTGTCATCAAGACCTATCAAACTGTATTAAATTTACAAAAATTTGTTGAATATCAATCATTTTCCGGAGCAACCTGTCCGTGACCACGATAACTCGAGTAAATCTGAACCGATATAATTTGTGGGAAATATGCTAGTGGAAAAATTGCTAATGGGCATGGCCGTTTTCTCTTAGTGTATACATACACTAAGGGAACTTGAAAGGGAAATTCCACTCTAATATAACGCGAAATTTAAACTGCTCGTCCGTATATACAATTTACTTACACATTTGAAACAAGCACGCTGTCAGTTTATATGTCTTAGTAATAAATTTATAGCAAGCATGCTGCAAAACATTTGTGTGTAATGGTAATAAATTTGAGTTTATTACCAAGTAAGCATGCAGTCAGTTCAAAGCAAGCATGCTGTCACTATGTCAATTATTTAACATAGTGACAGCATGCTTGCTTTAAACTGACTGCAATTATTAAACTCTCTGGATGGGCATTATTGTAGAGAATTTTATGGCCAACAATATTGTGTTGGCAGGGGAGTCCTACCTCATCATCCTGAAGATCCTTCTCTACAATTTTGGGATTTCATTAACTTCCATCAGTTTTTTGCGTTGCCTTCTGGATTTGAGGCATATGGAAGCTGTCGGGAGGTTGGTTCTTGAAATTGGACCCTTCCCTTATGGGTCCACCTCTTCCCTTAGAAATTTTCATAGGCTCCATCGCGTTTCTTGGATACCCCTTCTGGATTTGAGGTATGGGGAACGTGGCCATAGGTGATTTCTTGTACTGAGATGGATCCACCTCCTCCCAGCTCTAGAAATTAGGAATTTTCATAGGTTCCATCGGGTTCATTGGGTATCCTTCTGGATTGGAGGTATGAGAACGTGGCAATAGGTGAATTCTTGGACTGAGATGGATTCAACTCTTCCCAGCTCTAGAACTTATTGTTTTCCATTGGTTTCATCAGGTTTTTTTTGTACCCTCCTGGTATTGAGGTATGGGAAATGTGGAAATAGGTGAGTTCTTGGACTGAGATGGATTCATCTCTTCGCAGCTCTAGAATTTACGTATTTTCATAGGTTCCATCAGGTTTTCTGGGTACCCCAGATTTGAGGTTGGGAACCGTAAGTGAGTTCTTGGACTGAGATGGGTCCACCTCTTCCTAGCTCCAGAAATTAGGGATTTTGAAAAAAGTGTATCTCCGTCTTCGTACCGGTCTTTAGTCCCTATAGTGGTTTTTGGAATTGTTATATAAGTGCATAGTTATATATAGATGAATATAAGTGTATCTAGATATAGGTATGGTATGTAAGGGTTAGTCTGATGGTGCGTTCGTACGGGTCTTTTCCCCTATGTATTGCAACTGTCTTTATTACTTACATTACATTTTAGGGACGTCAATTTGATTCAGATGGTAATTTAGTAGAATGGTGGCATGAAGATACGATTGTTCAATTCGAACAAAAGGCCAAGTGTATCATTGAACAATACGGAAATTTTACTGATTCGAAAACCATGCTGAATGTAAGTTGGAATTTAATGATATTGATTGTTAGCTTTGATAGTTTCCTTTCAGCTGAACGGTGTTAATAGCCAAGGTGAAAATATTGCTGATAATGGTGGCATCAAGCAAGCATATTTGGCTTACCAGAAATGGGTTTCGCAAAATGGAGAAGAGCCAATACTTCCCGGATTAGATTACAATCCGAATCAATTGTTTTGGGTATCAGCGGTACAGACTTGGTGTTCGGTCTATCGTACTGGTAGGATTTTGTCTGAATGAGTAATAATTCGAAGTCAACAAATTTTATTTCTTTCAGAATATCTTAAACTTCTCATAACGACCAACGATCATCCGCCATCTGAATTCCGAATGCGTGGAATCTTAAGTAATATGCCGGCATTCTCAAAAGATTTCAATTGTCCTGAAGATTCACCTATGAATCCCACAAAGAAATGTCAAGTTTGGTAGTCGGAGATGCCTTTGTGACTTTGTATTAAATGTTGTCAGACTTCCATCATTATTTTTATTATTCATCTTTTAGCTCATGTTAGCTGTATGCAAGCCGTTTCAGAGATATGTTCTCTACCATATAACGCAACTAAATTATTCACCAGCGCTTCGGGTTACTTGAAGTTTATAAGTGCTGTCACGCGAGGCATCGGATCAGCCATTACGTATATTGTTCTTGACGGGGGGAGCCGAGGGGCTTACAACTCGGAAAGCAGGAAGGTCTTTTCGTTGTGATTTCGTTTAAATTTGTATGAAAAAATGTCTCAAGGAAGTAACGGAAGTCGTAAATACGTACAAGACTTTCGTGTGTGACCTCTTCCGGGACCCCTTGAGGGAACCATTGTTTTTGCGTGACATACTTATGAACTGATGAAATTTGCTGTTGCTCTAAACTTGAAGACAAATCGCAGAGACGGATCTAGATAAACATGAGAGCTCCTCTCAATAATTTATGGGTGTCATGATATCCACTACCACCAGGCCTTTAGAATATATAAACATTTAGAAATATTAGGTTCTATGGATGATAGCAAAGCTGTCTATCTGTGATACCCGCTTAGTGATCGATGTAGATTATCTTATAAAAAATGTTAACTCCATTATTCCCGAAAGTGAAGAATGATTAGGTGAACAACTCACGTGGCCACCGTGACGAATAGAAGTAGGAGTATACTGACAGTGGTATCAATTAGGAGTTCGCGTCACTGAACTTCGTTAATCTTAAAAAGTTTATATTTGCATACACAGTCCTCTCACATGGTAACTCCCCTCGCTAATCATTGCAGGCATTGGGGCTGTCGATAAAAGATATCCATCATTTAGGGGGTGGAGATGTGACGAGAAATTGGAGATCTAAGGAGTTAGGGGGGGGAGGCCGTCAAAACGGATACATAAATCGAAATTCAACGTGGATTTTCCTCAATCAACTCCATAAAATTGTGTATGCCCAATAGTCCAATGTGCCGTTGCGAGGTCAATGAAGTGTCTAAAGTTCACATTATAGGTGACTGCTCGATGTACTCCAATCAACTTTAGTAGCTACAGCCGAAAACATTGCCTAACAAATGTCTAGTTCAAAGGGACTTAAAGTAAGGGATCCTAGATCTAGATGACAAAACGACATCATTATTTGCTACTCAAAGTTTTCTAGATCACATCAAAGAATCCACCTTTGTATGCAGCATAAACGTTTCGGAAAGTTATTGGCAAACAATAATATTCAAAACTTAATCACAATAAACAAATTTATTTAATTACGAGATTAACACTATACACTGGCTGTTATTTACAATAAATTAAAATATCCTCGAATTAATTGGATTAAGAACTCTTCCAACCATAATAGCCAAGTCTAACTCATTGTCGATAATAGCAAATATAAATGGTCGATTAACTGGCACTTTAATGGGATCGAAAAACTGTTGAGCGTATCCTAAAACAATATGCAATTAATTTTAATTAAGTTTTTCAATTGACAATTTGTTTAGCAATTAAACAGCCGGCTATCCATCACTAACTCAGGTAATAAGACAATCACATAAAAGTCGCACAATTTATTACGTAAGTCGGCCTGCATACTATTTAATTACATTTGTGTTAACTAATTAAGATGGGTAATTACCGTAATTAGGGCGGCTGCGTTTAACAAAAAATATTCATAGACTGTCGAATTTTAGTTGAAAGGGCAATATATTCGATAGTTCAATCTAAATCGATTTAAAATTTTACAAATACAACAATATCTGGGGAATAATAGGTGGTAATTAGACTCACACGACTTTGTCGGCAGGTATAATAGGTTTAACGCTAAGTTTGTAACGTTGCGATTTTAAGTTAGGAGGTAGGGACGATTTCTAGTCGGGAGATAGGGGTGCTACTCCAATCATCGCTCAGAGGTCCCAAAAACGTACGTCTGTCTGTCTGTCCGCTCGATAATTGGAGTAATTCTTAACCGATTTTGATGAATCTTTTTTGCTCTAATCGTAATTATGAGGCTAAAGTTTGAAGATGGACAAAATGGGTCATGTGGCACGGGGTTATAACCAAAAAAGTTGACAAAACGTTTTTAAAAGATTTTTTCAATTATCTTGAGAAATATTAGAGATGCAAAGAAAATTGCTCAAATGCATTTTTGTATAGAATTTCAGAGGCGACAAAATCATTCATGTAGATATGAGTCGGGAGTTATGATCGTAAAAGTAGTGAAATATGAAGTACATAATTGCAGTTATATAGCTGAGGAGGAATTCACTTGGTCAAATGCTGGGACAGAGCCGGTCAAATTCCGAAGCAAATGTTGATCGAATGCGAGTAAATGCTAGCATCAGGTCAAATGCATATAAAATTAGAGTAAGTGGGTAAATGCCAACAATATTAGGGCAAATGCGGGTAAATGCCGATCAAATGCGGTGAAATGCGGGTAAATTCTTATCAAATGCGGTCAAATGAGGGTATATGCTGATCAAATTATGTCAAATACCGAGAAAGTCGGGGTGAATGCTGTCAAATTGAGGTGTAACATGCTAGTAAGTTCGGGTTAACGCAATCAAATGCCGGTCAAATTCGGGTAAATGCGGTCAAATACCGATGAAACTAGGGAAAATTCAGTCAAATATCGGTCAAATTCGGGTAAATGCAGTCAAATACCGGTCAAATTCGGGTAAATGAAGTCAAATACCGGTAAAATTCGGGTAAATGCAGTCAAATGCGAACAAAATCAAGTCTATGCCAACAAGTAGTTAAATGCCAACAAAATTAGGGCAAATGCGGTCAAATGTAGCCAAATGCGGGTAAATGCCAAACAAATTAAGGGAAATTCGGTCAAATGCGGGTAAATGCCGATCAAATGCGGGTAAATTCCGATCAAATTAGATCAAATACCAAACTGTGGATAAATGTTGTCAAATTAAGGTATAACATGTCAGTAAATTCGGGTACATACCGGTCAAATTCGGGTAAATGCAGTCAAAAACCGGTCAAATTGGCGTAAATGCATTCAAATACCTGTCAAATTCGGGTAAATGCAGTAAAATGAGAGCAAAATCAAGTCTCAGGTCAAACGAATTAAGGCAAGTGGGTAAATGCTAAACAAATTAGGTCAAATGCAGGTAAATGTTTCCTAAAGTCAAGTGCGTGGGACAAAATTTTGCTAGTGAATTCCCCCTCGCGTATAGCAGTACATAATTGCTATATAGCAGTATACATTTGGTGGAAAGCAGTAAGTGACTGGAAAGTGACCGCAAAGTGGCTGCAAAGTGATTGCAAAGTGACTGCAAAGTAACTGTAAAGTCACTGCAAAGTGAATGCAAAGTGAATGCAAAGTGACTGCAAAATGACTGCAAACTGCCGGGGAAGTACCTGCAAAGTGACTTCAAAGTGATTGCAAAGTCACTGCAAAGTCACTGCAAAGTCACTGTAAAGTCACTGTAAAGTCACTGTAAAGTCACTGTAAAGTCACTGTAAAGTCACTGCAAAGTCACTGCAAAGTGTCCGGAAAGTGGCTGTAAAGTGTCCGGAAAGTGGCTGTAAAGTGTTTGGAAAGTGACCCAAATTACTGGAAAGTGGCTGGAAGTGACTTTAGGGTGACTACTTACTTGGTTGTAAATGCTTTGTGTGTTTATCATGTGTAATATACGCCTATGTCAATGATACCATTCATAAATTAGGTAAAAAATCCCTTTCAAATGTGTCAATTGAATGTTGGGGCACATAGAAACGCTTTCTAGCAAAATTGATATGCTCTACCACCCAAAGTATCACTATTATTATAGTAAGAACCCTGAAAATCTGGGATTGTGTGACATAATTTATGAATGGTCACAATACCAAAGCATAAAAACCTCAAGCATAGCGTAAATATAACAAGTGGTTGTTGAAATTGTATTTTCCGTAAGACTAAAAGAGCATGAAGCTTTGATTTCGTTGAATAATGTTAGATAACTCCGAGCTGCATCTCAAGACTGGTATTTGAAACTTTTAGCATCAAGAACCTGTATTCCAATAATAGTGTGGAGTTTAAACCGAGTTGTACAAGCTTCTAGCTAACTAACGTGAGCTATATAGCCGAAACATGGTGAATAGTATTCAGGACAAATGACAGAGTACAATGGCAAATGTTTGTTTGGAAACTTTGAGCTCCCTCGCTCGTAATATGTAGAAAATAGTGATGATTATAAGTACGGAAGCAGAGAAATATACGGAAGGCCGAGCATTTATTATCAAATTTAGGAACGGAATTAAACCAGGCCGCATCCGATCCTATACTTACTTCTCAATTGATTATTTGCGTGTGTTCGAATATTAATTGTGATTGATTGCTCAATGTGCCTAGCATAAATTCCAAATTCATCGGTCATCGGAGAAAAATCTGCTTTGTTGGGCTCAAAGATGTCATGAATTCCAATCTGAAAAATAATTGTATTCTTCGTTAAAACGTTCAACAATCTCGAATAATCATTAATCATCGCGCACTTTCATCAAATCACCAGTCAAAACAACGTTCCCCTTCAGGTGAAATTTAGGAATCATTGTCTGTATCCAACGCTGCCTCAACGCTGCTCGGATATGTCGCAATGACGGCGATAGATGTGAGCTCATTGCATCGACCAATCTTTCAATCGGTTGATCGGGAACGATCAATAACAAATTATAGTTTTCGGAGTCTAATGGAAGTTCAAGTGCTGACGCCTGTATGCCCTGAATATAAGCGAATCGTAAAATGGTGTTGTATACTTTGAATTCAATTCGAATGGAATCTTGAGGATTCAAATAGAAAATGTGATCGATTTCGTCTTGGTGATGTTCAATTTGTTCGAATTCCTTTGTTGCATATATGGGATTACCATCGGGATAATATAAGTTTGATGGATTTGGCGTTGCGTAATTAAAGTAGGGATCATAAAAGTCTACATTCGAAGATATCCCGTAACCGCTAGGTGCGAATGGAATAAAATTGTTATAGTTGGTTGGTTCTCTTTTAATGCGATAAATTCGAGAGTTTCGAACGTTAAGCAGTCGAGCATTTGACGTATCTCCTGCTTTCGATAGAATTGCAGTTGGTACTGGCAGCGTTGTTAGGGCGTTTAGTAGCTTGACATTTGAAGAATCAGTTGTGAATGGTCTGACTGTGATCGACGGAGTGGGTATTGTTGTCAGAAGATTGTAATATCTTTTAGTTGTTGTAATATCTGGTTCTGGTATGGGTGTTGTTGTGATCGGCTTGAATGTGAATATGTACATATTGGATCTCTGAGTTGAAACCATTTCTGTTGCAGGCAGCATAGTTGAATCTTCTGTTGATGGATACGTGGAACGACTGGAAACAGTTGTGGGATACTTGGTAGTTTGTAAAAATGGCGTCGTAATCTCAGATAAATAGGGCAGTTGTGTTGTAACTGTTGGATAAGTTCTAGAAACAGTTACTGGTGTGGTTATCGAAATTAGTTTCGGAGGCTCCGTTGGACTCTTAGTTGGCGTTTCGGTTGGCGGTTCAGTTGGCGCTTCGGTTGGCGTTTCGGTTGATGGTATGGTTGACGGTTCGGTTGGTGGTATAGTTGACGGTTCGGTTGGTGGTATGGTTGATGGTTCGGTTCGTGCTTCAGTTGGTGTGACTGGGACTTTAGTTGGTTTCGTTGGAGCTTCGGTTACTTCAGTTGGTTTCTCAGTTGAGGAAATAATGGAAGATTTGGTTGATATTAGCTTGGACGTTGTTGTTTCTTCCAGTTTACCTTCGTCATATTCTGTTATAGTAGGTTCACTCATGAATTTTGTGGTTGGAGTTTCTGTTGAAACATCTGGTAAAATATTTGTAGGCAGCTGAGTTGTTTTCATCTGTGTAACATTTTCTTGTTCGTCTTGTTCACGCCTTTTTGATTCAGTTGTCGTTGTTATAGCATCATTTCCTTCGTCCCCATTTCCTAAATCGTATCCATAAAATCTTAATATTGACTCGTAACCACTTCGAATAGTCACATTTTCCTTGCTCAAACTCAGTCCACTCAGCACGTTTTCTTGTTGATAGAAGTAGCTCTGTTAAAAAAGAATTAAAGTAAATGTTTATGAATTAAAAAAACTAAAGAAGTAGACGATATGAATTAAAATCAGTTAGTAAGACAGATTTCTTTTCAAGTCTCGTGCGAAGAACTGCACAAATGAACTGTTGGTTGTCAAAAAAAAACAAATGCGTTCCTTTCCCTTTTCAAATTGTTGGTGGTGTGAATTTCTAATTAACTACCCCCTGAAGTTACCCTCTAAAATGTCCTCGCTTCCACCGTTTTTCACTCGTGCTAAGTAGTGAAGCTTAAAACTTCGCCTGTCCGTTTGTGTACACGATGACTCCAGAACCATTGGACCAATTTTGATGTTGCGCATTTGAAAGGTCCTGCCACAAGCCGACTAAGGCTGAGTTTTAATATTGATTAATTTTGTATTCTAGGGTCGCTTCCCGTGCCTTGTATTAACCCAAATTTTGCTGTACCATTGAGTGCGAATCTAAAATAAAATTGACTATCCAGTATGTTTCACAAATACCAATTTCATACATTTTTCGATTGTTGATTACTCAAGAAGAGTAATCCAACACCACAAACCCTTACTGTAATGCTAACTCAGTGACACGAAAAAATGATCAATTTATTCACTGTCTTACGAGCTTCTCTTTAATGCCTCTGAAACTACTAGTTCTATGAAGATGAAACATTAATGGTAATTTCAGGTGATGGTCAGCTAAATATGCCTCAGATGCCTAAGTTATGATTCAGATGGAAAAAGTCCGAGGACCATCCAGAAGAGACTGGCTTTCCATGAGTGCATGGAACCTCAAATTTTAGGTGCATGTCGTTGGCACCCGCACAATTTAGTGCTGCGCCTGAACTAAGCTCATAATTTAGCGCTCGACTTCCTCTATAACATATGAAAAAAACATTTTTCGTCCCCTGAGAGCCCCCTGGACCACTACCAGGGTGACTGGGACCTATGGTTCCATTGATAAAAATGTTCGCCTCGACTTCCACTATAAAATATGAAAAAAAAAAAGAAAGGATTTTGCTCCCCTGGGAGCCCCCTGGACCTCTACCTCAGGCACTCTAAAATCGATGCTAGCGTCTCAGGGGTGCGAGCTGTTACCTTCCAATGTATTAAAACTTTAGTTCAGCATAAAATTCCCTACAACTTTGTCTTTGGACCCAACTCTTATAATTTCCGAGAAATTCACAAAAAACACTTCCTAAAATCGACGATAACGGCTCATGGGTGCGATCTACGACCATCCTATGTATGACGACTTTTGTTCAGAATAAAATATCCTACAACTTTGTCTTTGGACCCCATCTTCTATCTCTTATAATTTCCGAGAAATTCCCAAAAGACACGGAACCACACTTGACCGATTTCGCCCATCTTCGAACTAATTCGATTCTTAATTTCCGATTCCGCATCATTTAAGGCTGTCGGTGTAACCATATCACTAAATGAGCACTAAATTCTGAGCTTTATTTGAGCTAGATAGCGTTTTGTCCACTCAAGTTATGGCTAAAATGATATATTTCAAATTTTGGATAACGCCTAGCTCCTCACAGGAGCAGCACCAAACCCATAGCCAGTACCGTTCGACAGCACTAAATGAGCACTAAATTATGAGCTTAGTTCGGGCGCAGCACTAAATGGTAGGGTGCCAACAACATGCACCTCCAAATTTGTAGTAAATCGTCTAGATCGTACGAGTCTTCCATAAAATTGATAAGTTTGTATTAACATTCACCATTCATTTTGAACTTAATTTTCCTAATTGGCTATGAGAAACGTATTGAGGAAGGAGGAGAACTTATAAACTTACTCTCAATCTTCGGTGAATATCTCTGAAACCAATTCGCACAACGTCTCGATCAAATGGTACATCAAGTGCCTGGTATATCTCAAACGAACTGTGTCCATCGGAACCTTCAAACAATGCCACCAACACACTGCTCAATCCACACGGCGAAAAAGCAATATTATTTGAATTGCCTAACGCATGATGTTTTAATATCGAAAAGCCCAAACGATTTGTTGCATCAACCATCAATATCAACGGTGTTATTTGTTGTTGATTGTAAAAAACGTGAGGTCGTTCATAATCTGGTTCTATGCCGTATTCATGGCTAGCGGTTTGCACAAGGAAATGACAAATTACGAAAATTCCTATCCACTTCATTATCATTTTCTGAATAGTAATCATGCATAGACACAACAAACGTTTTGATGCATTAAAAAATTATGTTTTTTTTTCTATTTTATTTAAACAAATTTTATTATTTTTTTAAGTGGATTTCATGTCTCATAATTAGGATATCATAATTTGTATTTTATAGTTTTCGACTTGAGTTTATTTATTTTTTTTGCAGTTTTTCTATACTGTTTGTATAAGTAGCTTCTTAATGGGACTTTGGAAAATTATTTATCAACAAATTGCAGTAAAAATAGTTTTATATATTTGGGGACTTTAAAGTTCCATTTACGGTCCCGATTTCAGTAGCGTAAGTCGCATATTATTGTCGAGTTTTTCAGTACCGTAAATCGACTGGCGACTTACATACATATTTTGAACATTCGAAATAATTGATTCTAGATTTTTGTAAATGTTTTGTAGCCAAAAGTGTTCGTTTTTTGTGCTGAAAATAGAGATGAGCGGGTTGGGTTTTTTTTGGAACCCGCCCGAACCCAACCCAAATTCATTTTTTGAAACCCGGTCCAAACGAACCCAACGAATTTCAAACCCGCCCGAACCCAGCCCAACCCGAATTTTT
>JANVCI010091112.1:0-11613 GCA_026413465.1 Trichosia splendens | reverse complement strand
CTTGAGTCACTTCACAGCCTGGAGGTATTTCCATAATTCCAGTTTTCTTCAATGTTACTGGCTCTACCTTGTCACCACACACCATGTTCAATGAAGCTATTGAGTAAAATGAGAAGTCTCCATCTTACAGATAGTTCTCTTTCCCTTCTCACAAACTAACGTATAACCCAGTGCAAGATCCAATAACTTCACAGAATATATCTGACCACAGTCGTAGAAGGACCGTCTTTGCAAAAAATAAATTTTGATGATCATTCTAATACTAACACTGATATGCTTTCATACCTCAGACATGGGATTGGATTCTCAAGGTAATAAAAAAAAGTTGTCAACAGTGTCGTATACCGCATCCGTTTAACGTTTTAATTAGCTAGCATTTTTTACAATTAACAAATTTGAACGAGCTTAGCTCAACACAAATGTGATATTTTTTGAAATTATTAAAGCCTGATGATGATCCAAACCCAGCGATCGAAATATAGCAAAAAGTAAAGTAACCGTCTAATTTATTTATTGAACGCCGCATCAACCCGATAAACAAAACCCACCAAGTATACCGCATCCCAGAAAGCAATCAATCTCGAACCGACCGGTAAATAAGCACGACCTTGACCCAGTCAACTCACAACCAGCCGTCACTTAAAGCAGGCGCGCATACGATACACCGACATACAAATCAAACGATGAAAGAATGACGTCAACTTGATAGAGTAACGTCTCAAATAGAAAAATCTGCGGAACGGTATTTGTAAAGAAAATATAATTGATGAAGTTCTAGTGAGTAATTGAAAAGAAGGAAAGGTTGGTTCTTCCTTAAGAAGGCAACCAGTAACTAAATTAATTAAGTAATTAAAATTTATAAACGTTTCAAAAGTGTATCAAGTAAAACTTTTATCTTTACGAATAAATAAGCTTCTCGATATAAAGAAAAAGTGTCATTATTTCGTACGAGTTCAAAGATAAAACACCGGATACATTTTATCGGCCAAGTGTTGTGGTACTCCCAAAGACGACAAGAGCCATAAGCCCTTGTCCCAATTTCGCTCCGGTAGCATCCCCGCAGCATAACATTTGGTAACGCCCTGGTATTTTGCCCTCCGCTCGGCTAATCTCTAGGCATTACATTTAATATTCATCTACCACCACAGTAGGGTGCTTAACATATATTAATTGCAACTAAGTTTACTATAAAAGTGGTGTTAGAGTGTAAAACAATAGTGATTCTAGTGGTGACCCAGAAAAAGACCTGACTGTTTCTGCAGATTTTCATACATTTTGTGTTTATATGGGAATTCTAATGTAAAAGGTGCAGCTGACATTTTGATATTCAAACTATGTTAGTTAATGGGTTTAGGATTAAAATGAACAATAGGAAAAAAGTGAATTATGGTTTATGAATGGCTAAGATAACATTTATTGCCCATTACTTTTAATGTGCATATTGAATCTATGCAATGATGGTTATTCAAAATATTTTCTGGACAAAGAAAATGATTCAGAATATCCTTAATGAATAATATTTAAAATGACAAAAATTACGTTTTGTGAATGGGTAAGATAAAATTTATTACCTATTACCTTCAATGTGCATATTGATTCTCTATATTGATGCGTATTCAAAACTTTTTTGGACAAAAGGATTCAAATATCATCTAATGAATAATATTAGCGCACGTTTTGTTTTCCAAAATATGAGATTGAATGGAGTTTTGTTGGACAAACAATTCAATATTGATACAAATTAAATTTGCAATTGTTGTTGCTATTATTATTAGTAAATTTACTGTATTCAAATATTTTGTGGGAAAAGATTCAAATATTATTAACACAAATTAGAATTGATGCTGGTATGACTACTATTATTAATAAATTTGTTGCCTATTAGTTCTATATTGAATGCCTAAAATGATGCTATCGTTCAAATATTTTGGACAAAAGACTCATAATATTAGCATATATTATATGTTTTCCAAAATATGAGGGCACTATAAACTAATATTGGTTTGAATAGAAATCAAATACAAAAAAAATCTCGTTATCATACCTTATATTGAGCTATATAATATACTTATAGTTATCTAAATGATCACCGTATTTAAAATTGTACCACTGGTTAGGGTGCAAATATTACAGCTAATATCTGAATGTACTTCATTATTGATTTGCAAATAATAAAGATAAATGTATCACAAATTAGGGTGCATTTAACACAGCACACAAATACCTGAATTTACTTCAATATTGATTTGCATGATGTTTAGAGATGACCTTTTAATACGGACACTTATTAATGATATTGTTAATACTTGCATAACCAGAAAAGAGAAAGAAATTGAATTGGCACGCTCCATATACCCCTGTATTGGAATGTATATGGTGATTTGTATAGAAAATAAGGGTTCGAGTCGAAAAATGAGTTGGTCACCAGAAAAGCTGTGGTACAAAAATTATCGTAGGGTATTCATTGGTTTCATATCTGTAGTTAAAATCAATTTTGAAAAAAAGTTGAAAGTGAGAACAGTGAAAATGAGTTCCCCTTATACAAACGATATAAATGCAGAGATTAATTTTTATTTAAAAGAAATCGAAAGTGTTAAGTGCTACATGAAAAATGTGGTGGATGGAGAACGTGATTTCAACATTTACAAAATCCGTATCCTGGCTCACCAGGAAGCTCCACATAAAATGGTGCTCGAATTCCTCGTACCTAGTTCAAGATTGTACATGTGACGAAATATTCTTACATATTCTCACAGTTTTTAGAGCTCTAAGTATTAATTGCATCAAATGACATTGCTGTAATTAGAACAAGCCACACTTTCGTATTTTATTGATAACACTAAATATTATGTATATGTTTGTGAAGACATTGCAACAATGGGGTTATGTAAACATAAACAGAATTCATGAAATATGAAGATTAATAACAAAACAATTATGTTCGTATGTTGGTCAGTTACAAAATATTGATAAACATAAACAGAAATCGTCACGGAAATTAGTTAGTAAAATACGATGAGTAAGAATGAAACAATTATTTGCATATGAAATCAAATACAAAATATGAGTATGAAAAGTAGGGAAGAAATATTGTATATAAGATAAGATAATAGACTGAATAAACCAGTGATTGTTGAAAACCTTATCGAGCTTGTTTTAATTGTTCTCTGAGCTCAGGAGAACTGAACTGAATGAAGTTCAAGTGAGCTCAGAGACGCAACGAAGTCTCTTTTGAACATCTAAACGGTTCGGTGTTTGAATTCACTCAGTCAAGTAACTCGGTGAGTTACTTGGAGAATAACTCACATGGAATTGTTCTCAATTTGTCTAATTAAAACTAGCAATTTAAATCGAAGGAAATTGCAAAGTTTTACATACTTTATTAGTGGCTTAGTTTTACATAGCGCTAATAGTATAATATTTCTATTATTAGATTCAGATGAAGATGAACCTACGACCCCGAGACCCCCAAGATCCGAACATTACGAGGACGTATCCGATGATGGTAAGTGTTTTTCAACGATGAATAATTACATTATCAATCTCGTAACATTTTTTCTTTATTCTCAGACTTAGCCCCGTGTAGTGGGTTTCCTTCACTACTAGTCAAATTAATCAAAACAAGAATTAAATACACAGTACACGCAGGTGCATTAGCACCGTTTATCTTGATCGGTAAATATTCTGAGATACAAATAAGGCAGTAAGGCACGTATAAACTCGAACATGGAAACGCATATTTCATAGTAATAAAATTAAACCTTTTTTTTTATATACATAAAATCTTAAATTAGAGTAATATACACTTGATCCGGAATAATCCAATAAATTAGAATAATATTTTCATGCGAGGAATTATCTTCGAGATGAACCTTTTTTTATATGTATCCTTATGGGATCAGACCACCTGTAGTTATCAAAAGGTAAAATCAATTCGAACCCCTGTGGTTAATTTTTTCATCACGGAATTCCTCGACAAGTGTGTTTGGTACGCTTCCTAAACATATAAATACAGTGCATAATTTCGATGCAAGGACAGTCTATTTTTAGCTTCCGAACGGGAACTATCTTCTCAAGAGTTAACAGTGTATCAAGTGAGTAATGCTCAGAGTTATTAAGTAAAAAGATATGTATAAATTTAATGCAAGTGCAACAACCAAATTGAATAGCTGTAAAAAGTACAATTGCATCTCGTGTGTTTTATTTCCACCTTCTGGAACTAAGCTACGTCAACCATGCTGACGAAATAGTGAAGTGTCGGATCCTTCCACTGGTTTACCGCTCGACAGTGGAGATCACCAGCAACGACAGAAAACCACACACCTGCCTCAACTTCGGTAACTTCAAGAAGCTCAAGTTCTCCATTTTCTCCACGATCGCCAAGTTATTCACCATTACCGCGCATATCGAGTTTTTCACCAGGATCGCCCGATTATTCCCCACGACAACTATCACCCGCAAGCAATAGACAATCACCACCGGCAAGCACTAGATCTCCATCACCATCAGTTCTTGCTATGTTTAACATGATAACTGATGCACTTTCTCGAATTGTTCAGCAGAATCTGTACATTTGATATTCCGTGACTGATAGCAATGGTATACTGATGTGCAATAGAATATTGTTAACTGTCACTCGTGTTTTACTGTGCATCAACTTGTAGAATGACTTTATGTCTTACTGCCCGTCTTGAAATAACCTACTGCCCAATGGTAAGTTATTGTTGATTATAAGTAACTATTCCTTCAATTGTTGGGGAGTGAATACATAACTGCTGATGTGTCCTTGTTGTACATCAGTCACCAAATCCAAAATTGTATGTTGAACTTTTTCAAATTTATTGATCAAGAGTGAAGTGTATAGAGCCCATCCCATCAATTCTTCCATTTTGTTAGTGTCTCTGCTGTCGTTTTGAAGTTGTGACATTGTAAAATCCATTTTAGCGTAACAAGCAAAGGAAATTTATTGCGAAGGAAATATTGTTCTGCACGAGCACATATTCAAGCAAAAATCAAGTTGTTCAAAATCCTTCGTGAAGGAAGGTATGGGAAATTTGACAGTATATACTTCATATAGAGGACCATATCAATTACTCTTAGACGTAATTTTAGACCACATAATGTCAATTTTTGATAGTAATAAGGAATTTTTCCTGAACGGTCATCTGACCGCACAGCTTCATTGTGTGGAAATATGTCAAATTTTAAATAAAATAAAATACCTCGTACTAATTCTATTATGAGTGTGAAGTGTCATGGACTTTCAATTTCATCTGCTGACGAGTGAAGTGTTATTTACATTTAAAAATATGTGCAATAGGACCACCGGCGTAACAGTAAGTTGTGGGAATGGTTATTAGTGAAAATAAGGGCAACACTGATACGGATCACATTACGATCAGCGATGGCAAAAACCAGTAAAATGTGAAATGGGAGGAAACCATTGCAAAATAAACGAAAACAAGAAACGTCAACCATCGTGACGAATTAGTGAAATGGTCGGATCTTTCCCTAGTTCACCGCTCGACAGAAAAGGATCATCTGCAACGACAAGAAATCGCTACAGATTGGTGAAAACACACAGTGTTTAATTTGAATAAAATTAATTAATTAATTAATTTCCTTACCTAAGCAACCCTTTCAGAAGGCGTGAAAGCTCAAAATTCGACCCTAAACGGTCCATTACTTCACAAGAAATGTTTCAAGTGATAAAATCGACTAACAACAGCTTAAAAACACCATTTGAAATATGGAAGACCATCAATCAAATTCTGATAGATCTTTGTCAGAAAGCGATATTTGACATTGCTGCCAGCGTGAGAAAAATATTTTTTATAAGGATCTCACATAGGTTTCTGTGGCTTTAGTTCTTCGAACTCTCGTCCGGTGAAGGCGTTGTAATATGTATGGAGAAGAATATATTTTATTCTTCTGCAGTGTATGAAAGCATATTGAATTTCACTCTGGAACTTTTCCTTATTTCATACAGACGGCAAAAATATTTTTTGTATTCAACTATTGATTTTTTTGCTGAGATGTTTTGTTTTTTTACAAGACATTTTATTTTTGTACGTTTCATTTGATTTATCTTGATTCATTGTAATATCATATGCAGGCCTAGAGCCTTTTATGTTAATAAAGCTTAATTAAATTGAATTAAATTGAAAATATAAAGAAAAGGCTCACGTGAGAAAGAAGCTGTCTCAGCAGGAAAACTGCGTGAGAATTACCATTTCTTAAAAACCATCAATCAAATCTGACAGGTTTTTGTCAGAAACTGAAATTTCACATTTCTACCAGCGTAAGAAAAATATTTTTTCATAGTTAATTAGTATGCCAGGCTCGTCTGACATGTTTTCAGAAAACTGCCGATTGTGCGTATAACTCTATTGTCTATTTCCAGTAGTTATTCTCGCGAGTCTGAACTCTACACAAGTGTTCGGTGTTAAGTGAACCCCGAGTACGACAGGATGAATAGTGTCAAGCAACTAAGAGGAATCATAATCGGCTGTACAAAAATTGGAAACAGGCAATAATAAAACGCGAAAGTATATAAAACCAGTGAAAATATTCTTGAGAGGTTGATTAATAAAGAGTCGGAGTCGAGTTAAGAAGATCGGTAGTGATAATAGTCGCGGATAAATTAATCGACAAATAAATAAAAAATAACTAAAATAATATAAAATCCGGTCTAATAAGTCCATCGACCAATCGTTCAAACTTGCGAAAATTAATGTTGTGATTTATGTAAAATATTGAATATTGTGAATATACCATTAAAAGGTTAAAAATAATGAACATATATTAAAGGTTTATTAGAAATAAAATTTTAGTGTGAGTAACTTTGTGAATGATTGTTTCATCCTTATTGATATACTTGCAAGTTCTATATTCTGTATACTCTATACTATCAACAACATAAAACACAAATACAATCATCAGTTGGTATTGATCGATCGATCCTTGTGAGTGACAAAATATAGAAAAAGTGATAAATTAAACTAATATTAATAACTGTGGTATTATTTCCTCTTAAAAATGTTGTTCCCAAAACAAATGCAAACCCGGTTTCGAAAACGGTTTGAAAACCGGTTTTTCGATTTCAAAACCAGTTCCTCGAATTAAAAACTGCAAACCAGTTAAGACAAAACTAATCATATTACTTCACTTCACAATAGTAACATAGTAACATGCATATTACTTCATTTTACGTTCAAATTCCATACATTTACAATGGCTGGCAAACAAATAATGAATGATCGTCAATTACGTGACAAAATTTTCCTTAAAAAAGGCGACAAGGAAACCGCTGCCAAACTGCAGGTATTTATTAAATATGCAAATACCAACCGAATCCGATTTAGCGTTTTTTTGCAATTGCAAATAGCCAAGTGAAATCTAAAGTCTTCAAATGAAATTAAAAAAAACGATTTTTCATGTTTTTCTCATATCTTCTTCACTTCGTATAATTGAGCTATATCACTTCCCAAAAACGCTTAAATCCCTCCGCCGTAACCAGCATTCCCGTTAATTCCTTCGACATTTCCAATTTTAGAAGTATTACGATCTGGAAAATCAGATATTTAACGAAACTAAGCAAAAAGACCCAACATATCTCTGAGTAAGAGTAATTCGTATTATATGTTAGCCATGTCGAAAACAACCTTCTATTTTTTTTTCTTAGACTAAACATTATCCTAACGTAAAATCAAACCACTCAATGAAGGCTTATGTATGGAAAGGAGATTCTGCCAATGACTTGGCTAGCAAACCAAATATTTGGTCACGTCCACATGAACATGTGTTACTCTGTTCTGAGTCTCACGAAACAGATCGCAGTCTATACAATCTCACAAAAAAGTACGTTGTTATTACTTTCACTACAGCTTATACTTCATCTTCATTTACTTTCAGTCCAGGTAATTGCAGCACCCATCGTGGACATGACAAAAACCTTGCATAAAGTGACACACCCCTTTTTCTTATTCATAATCAGACGAACTGACTATGATCCCTTGTTACTTTTGATCTCTATATTATGTTGGTATAATAATTTTACACATACATATATCACATGACGGTCGGGTACTTTTGTTTTCCATACATAGCTAATTGTTGTCCCAAAACATAGTAAAATGTTTTCATACGTATTTTTTAACTGATTATCGCTCAAAGAAAAATAAGAAAATTTTCTTCATATATCTAACCACTTACGGGTTTATGGTCAATTGCCACATAAATTCATCACAATATTGTACAATGATTGTACTCAAGTTTGTTTTGATTAAATATTCATTTTCTTATATAGTTTTCATTTAATTCGGAGTGAAAATTTACCTATAAAAACATAGGAAAAACCTCCATACTTTAGTCATACTTTGTATAGTGTATCTTGGAGCTGCGGGATAACGCATATAAACTGAGAAAAAACAAACACATCACCTCCACTAACATAAATATAGTTTCTATCTACATTCGTGTCAGTTTACTTAGAAACTGACACAAATGTAGACCAACACCTTAAAGGATACATCGTCCCATCGAAATTACTGAAACACACACACCGTTTTAAAAGAACTTTCTTAAATGCCTTACAAATATGCTATCAAATATCGAGTATAATATTCTTTAAGCGATGCATCGAAACATGTACTCGCATATCGATTCAAAACACATTTTAAAATGTGTTCTCAAAATGACTCCATGTTTCAAATTGAATTTTCGAGATACATATTCGTGTTTGAGAAAATTTCTCTTTTAACAAATTTGTGGATTAGTGCACAGTTTGCCAAATATTTTATTCTAAAATATGTATTAAATAGTAAGAAAAAATGGTTTGAAAACTAGTCGTTACAGTGCATTAAGCCATTAAAATTGTAATTCATCTTTTATTACTTTTGAAATGGTTTGTGTGGTTCCGAAATTTCGATGAGAATTTTTATCCTGGAAAGTGTTGGTGTATAGATAGAAACTATATTGATATTGGTGATAGTTTCGTTGTCATTTTATTTTTTTGAAATGCGATTTTCCGCAGCTCTAACTTGGAAAGAAAGAAAAATAAATGAAGTGTTTAAAAAGAAAAGAAATTTGTGGTTTATATTTGGCCACCATCTTATACGCTCACGACCATTCAGTGGGTCTATGCCACACCATTCCCACGAGAAATATTTTGTTGCAAAGCAATTTCATCTATAATTGTGTATACATTTTGAATTTGACATTGCGTGGACAAAGAGAAATTTATAGAAAGTATTATTTCTACAGAAGTATTTGTAATTCGTTACTGTTCTAAATTTTAATTCGATTAAATATTTACTGTCGTACTTCATTTTAACTGTTATGTTAAAGTATCCGATATTGCGGCAACTACTTTAAATTTAAATGTAAGAGTGCGTTTTTCTTCAGAACTTAAAAATAATTTCATTCTTTTCTAAAAAAATTTGATTAAGAACTTATTTCCGTGTGTTGTGATATTTTGCTCGTTTGCAGTCCTTAATATATATAACAATAAGGCTTAATCTAACTTAAATTAGCACTCACCGAGTCGCGACACAATTTTAAAGGTTAATTGCCATGGTCTTAGTCAATGAAATGAAGATGTTGAACCTGACCAAATCCGCATAATTCATGTTGAAGATTATTATATTTAAATGTCTTCTTCCTCTATGATTAGGATATGACTTGTGTTGTTATTGTCTGTAATTCATTATTTATTAGAGTTCTCTTCGATTTTGTTTGAAGGAAATACAATTTACGTCGTCGTTGGTCTGCTCTGGTGAATTCGGTAATATTCTGCTGTTTGTTTCAATAAATGGTGTACTATGCGCAATTACACTTATATAAGACATAATTACTCCGGTTATGATGTTGTTTTGCACAGATTCATTTCTATCAGATCCAGTTCTAAATGCTTACTAAGTAACATTTCATAGGAATTTAGTATTCACCTGTAATAAAATTTAAAATTAATTTCAAATAAGAAATGCATTAGATTTAGATTTACCTTTATCACTAGATTCGGCCGGCAATAAATATGAAGATTTTTGCTGATCCCATCACCCTGGCAATTTTTTACCGCATTATTATTCAGCTTTCCGTTTCAATAAACCGGAGAACCCAACCTTATTTAGAACACAAGTTGCTCTTGGCGTTCAACAGATTCTGATGGTAACTTTTCATCCATACCATCATTTAGAATTTCTCGTGTGGTCCGAAAGTCCGAAAGTCTGGCAGTTTGATCGGTTTTTTCCGTCGTTGATCGTTTTTTTCCTTCGTTGATCGTTGTTTGTAGAGATGATACCGGCGTTGTAAAATGCATGTCAACTGAATTAGTTTGAGCGTTAACTGAAAGAAACATATTGTTAAAATGAATACCGTGTGGTGAAATTATACGTAATGTAAAGACTCGGGATAGACAAGTGATTCTTCAATCAACTTAATTTAACTTAAATGGATTAGTCCAGTTCTCTAAGAAATGTGAATAAAACCCCCATGTACTTGAGAAACATAGTTCATCATAAAATTCCTTATGAAATTGCTTATTTGCCATTGTAGGACAGTTAACGAGATATTATATATTAAAAGCCGCTTAGACACCCAAGTTTCGCGACTTTTCGACGGGATGAGAGTGGCAACTTTTTGATTTTTGGCATAAGGTATGACACCCTGTAGTAATTCCTTGACCTATCACAACAAAAAATTATGTTGGAGGAAATGTCCATTTAGCATTTCATACAAAAATTTTTAATTTCCTTCGTGACAAATCGAATCCTTTGTGAATGTTGAACAATTTACACTTGCTGATATAACACAAAACTTTGCATACATGTTTGTAGCCCAGACTATGATAAATACAATCCAACTTGAAAAAAATGAAATTTATCATGTTCTAAAGATATTTGCAATAATTTAACTTCGCAGGGTTCTCTCGCGTTGACACTCAACCCTGATGTCCAAAACACACGTTTATCTAAGCTTAGATAAAAGTGTGTTTTGGACATCAGGGTTGAGTATAGACTCGAAAGAGCGCTGCGAAGTTCCATTATGGTCGAAATACAATTTCCGATTTTAGCGTTCCCTAGATCGTTTTCAAAAAATATAAAAAAAATAATAATTTAGTGTCTTCTCAGGCTCTGTCACCGTTCTAGGAGCTGAAATATTGAACAAAAATATTTTCCAAACAAAAAAAAATCAGGCTATTCCTGAAATGAAAATGATAAAAATGAAAATCGAAATTAAATTACATTGATGGTGTACGAAGACACAAAAAGAACCTGGATTTTTGGAAGATTTGTAAGCATTTTTGAACTTTTGGGAATTTTTGGAGTACCACTCGACTTTGGAGTATAACCAAACAAGAGGGTGTTGAATCCGATTCAGACGAGTTTAGCGATTTGGCAGATTCCGATAGCACACATTCCGATAATGACTGGTCGGAAAATAATTAAGACAAGACATAAACAATCACTACAGATTTACAAAGAATTTTTTTTATTTTCTACCATTTTTTATTTTTATATGAACTCTGACTGAAATATGAGACCACTCAATGTGCAAAATATAGTAGATTAATGCACAGGCGAGTATATACGAGATGTGTACGTACACGAGGGC
>JANVCI010090001.1:0-11623 GCA_026413465.1 Trichosia splendens | reverse complement strand
AATTCACAATTCACACATGTGAATTCACAATTCACACATGTGAATTCACAATTCATTCATTCAAAAATGGAAATTGTAGAGAAATGCGAGGAAATTTTTGAAACATTCAAAATTTTTCAAAAATTTTAAAAATATTGAAAATTTTAAATTTTTTTTTATTTTTTAAATTTTGTATTTCTTTCAAAATATTCAAATAATTTCATCATTTTTGCAATTGTTTAAAAATATTTCAATTTTTTTGATTTTTCTTCTTCAAATTTTGGAAAATTTTAAAAAATTTTGAAGTTTTCAATATTTTTGAAAATTCTTGACTAAAAGCGTTTTTGTCATAAATTTTCAAAGCTTTCCGGACTTGACACTTGTGAATTCACACTTCACATTTGTAATTTTTTACTTTAAAAAAAGAAAATATGGTTTCATGTTTCTTCTTGAAATTCAATCACTTTAAAAGAATGAATTGTGTATGACTAGAAGTGTTTTGCGTATTTTTCCCGAATTCCCGCAGCTTACGGCGGCCGTTGGCAAAATTTTTAACGTAGAAACGATCATATGCTAGGATTTTGTTGAATTCTGAGAGTGACCACTTAATGCAACGGAATGGTAAATTTTTGAAAAACGTTTATTTGCTAGGATTTTCTTAAGTTTGCTATTGTAGAGAAACCATTAAATGCGTCGTAAGCAATTTGAATTTAGAAACTGAATGATTCTTTTCGCCAACACAAATTTATGAATATAAATCACAGCTTTGCCAGAAGACGCAACATTTACAAACAATACTTAAAACCAATTTTACCTTGTAGATCAAGTCAATTCAATAAAAGTAGTGTATCTTGTGATAGTACTATTATCTTGATCTAATAATATATAAGCAAATAATACTAATAGCAGCTCTCAGCTCTGAAATTCCCAGAAGGTGCTCAGCATTGTTTGTATATACCTTATTTCACCCAAATTTCAAAGTAATAATTGATTTATTGTATAAGAAGGGAATTGCAACTATAATTAGCATAATTTTTGAGGAACTAAGATCATCTCCAACGGTCTGCTTTATACTTTATTTTTATATTTGGGAATGAATAAATCAATTATTCCAGTTTTACAAATAATTTAAGGGAAACTGAGAAGAAATTTGAAGCATCGCTTTTAAAAAAAATAAAGATTTCTTTATCTGTGCTGGTTTTTTTTTAAATAAGTGACAAATTTAAGTATTTATGAATTTGTAAGTAAAAGCAGTTGTAGAAATCTATTGGGGGCTACGCCAATACCCGCTGCCTCCCTTAAGTCCGCGCCTTCCTCCGAAATAGCCATTATGTTCTGTGGTCTTTGAAATTCATAATCCATCTTATTTACTTGATAAATTGTCTTTTTCAGGCCCATCTACGAAGAGCGTATGCTTTATCCAGTTTGGGTCAAACGGAAGAAGCGCTTTTAGCGTTCTGTTTCTTTACATGGCTTAATAAAGTATCGACAGTATCCCATCCAGTTCTGTCGGACGTTGCAAAGGTAATGACAGAAAGCCTTTCACATTAGTGATCTTTCTTATCAATTCGATTTGATTTTCAGCTACTTCATCAACTATTAACGTCAACGCGTAAATCTTCTCAATTTCCTCTGGCTAGTCCGTACACAATGCGACGACGTCGAAAACGTCGTCAATACGATCGTAAGATCGTGGCCGAATCCAGTGATTGTGATGAAGAAAATTCCAGTTGCAGCGAAGAGACGAATTTTACGAAAATTCGTAGTCGTCGAGCGATTGAGCGCCGTTTAAAATCCACAAATACCTATAATGTTAGCGACAGCGTCATCATTCCAAGACCAAATACTAGGATAAGAGGATTAATAGATAGGATTCATCAAGAAATTTATAAAATTGAAAGTAAGTTTCGGATGAACGTTAAAAGCTGATGTTTGAGAGTATAATCGAACAATTAAATTTTTGAAGCAGAAACCGACTCCACCGTAAATGTACTCAAGGTAAATCAATCGCTGGTAGAAGTTACTGATTTCGATTGCGTCTTGTGCTATCGAACTTTGTGGAAGCCAGTTGTAACTCCATGTGGCCATACGTATTGTTTGGTGAGTGATTTCTTCATGCTTTCAATTATCTATTAGACAACTAAATATGGTTTGCTTTTCCAAAATAGGTTTGTTTAGACCGTTGTTTGTACTATTCATCACATTGTCCGTTATGCAAGTCATCCTTCGAAGATGATTACAGTATGAACATAGTTCGAAATGCATTATCACGCAAATATGTGACAAAATTCATAGAGATCGCAATGCAACGATTCATTCCAGTCGCATATGAGAAACGAAAGCTCCAAGAAATTGAAAAGGAGGAGTTCGTGCCAGTGTTCATCTGTACGGTATCATTTCCATATGTTCCTTGCCCGTTATTTGGTAAGTTTATATAAAATAATAGGTTTTAGTGATAATTTGTGATAAGAAATAATTAGAGCACATTAACAAGTGCCTGCACACAAACACATCTAAATTTAATGAGCATTGACCTAAAATTAACATTCTAGTATACGAATCACGGTATCGACTGATGATACGACGGGCCATTGAAAGTGGTGATCGTCAATTTGGTATTGCCCATGCTCAGCCACATGTGTGTCAACGATATTCAGACTATGGAACAATGCTAGATATACGAGATTGTGTTCAATTAAGTGATGGTCGTGCCATATTAAGTACAGTCGGTTGCCGTCGATTTAAAGTATTAGATCGAGATGAAAAGGATGGCTATGATACGGCTAAGGTTGAATATATCAGCGATGAGAAAATAAGTCGTGATCGATTGCAAGCTGTTACGAAATTACACTCCAACGTATATTATAAGGCCGTCAAATGGTACGATAGCTTACCGGAACATACCAAAGAAGAAATTTTAAAAAGTTTCGGATGCATGCCAACGTTAGAAGCTCACTGGGAATCGGTTACCGATGGTCCTGCATGGGCCTGGTATATCATTGCAATTTTACCGCTAAACCAAAGTTTAAAAGTGAGTTTATTTTAATTTTTCAAGCTTTTTGCATGTTTATGCATTGAAGGAGTTATGTCAGAATCTCATTTGTGCCCCCACCCTTCCTGTATAATACTTATGCCCTTCCCTCCTGTATAACACTTGTGCCCTTCTCTCCTGTATAACACTTGTGCCCCCCCCCCTCCTGTACAGCAATTGTGTCCCCCTCCGGTCAAACAATTGTACCTGCCCCTCCTGTATAACAATAAGCCCCCCCCCTCTTGTATAACAATTCTGCCAAGCAAATGCTCCACCTCGCTCCATGTAGTCACGGGTAGTCTTTCGAATAAATTGTGTTAGAAAGTGGAGGAAAAGTACTCAAATGTGCGAGAAGCGGGATGAGAAGAATTATGAGGAAATGAGAAGTATGAACCCTGAAGATCTAAGTACAAGTCGGGAAAAAAAGTGTCAAAAATGAAAAAAACACGAAAAATAAAGAAAAGACAGTGAAAGATAAAAAAGAACTTTCCAACTTTCCTGATATAACGCGGCCGATGACCCACTGATGCATAACATTCATATGAAACTGTAAAGCGGATTCTGAGTGTCTCATAATGGTTTATTCATTCTGGACATAAAATTCTCGTTTTTAGAATGTCACGTTGAATGTATTTCCTCATCTCAACAACTCGTCAACATAAATTTGATTTTATGGTCTTCGACTAGGTTAACGAACACCTTGAACCTCTACACCCTCTTTATCGCCATCATCCTAACTGTATGATAGTGCGACATGTTGGGATATAGATACAGTAGATGACTTTCATACTCATCTTCACCTACTTTTTTAGACCCGTACGAAGTCGGGTCTCATAGGTCTACTCTTACGTTTGTAACATTTCGAGTCGGGACCTCAGAGTAGGGGCGCTCCACCGATCATGGTCCCAATAAGCCGAATCCGTAAAAAGAAAAATTAGGTTTGTCCGTCTGTCTGTCCGTCTGTCCGTCCGTCCGTCCGTCCGTCCGTTGAATCAATAACTCGACTAAATCTCAACCGATTTTGATGAAATTTTGTTCCCTGAAAGGTAATTGCAATTGCTGATCTAAGTTCGAAGATGAACCAAATCCGTCATGTCGTTCAAGATGAGCCAAATCCGTCAAGTGGTTCCGGGGTAATGGCCAAAAGAGTAATCGAATTGGGGCACCTGAGAGGTTTTTTCAGAAAATATCGAGAAACATGAAAAACTGCTGTTGGGCATTATTGTAAACAATTTTATGGTCGACAATATTGTCTTGGAAGAGGTCTAGAACTTAGGGATTTTCATAGGTTCCATCAGCTTTCTTGGGTTCCCTTCTGGATTTGAGGCATAAGGAAGGTGTCAGGAGGTTAGTTCTCGAAATTGGACCCTTCCCTTATGGATTCACCTAACCTCTAGAACTTAGGGATTTTCGTAGGAACGATCAGGGTTTCTGGGTTCTCTTCTGGATTTGAGGCATAAGAAACGTGTCGAGAGGTTGGTTCTCGAAATTGAACACCTCCCTGATGGAGCTTCCACTTCTCAGCTGTACAACTTAGGGATTTTCATAGGTTCCCTTCTGGATTCGATGTATGGGGTGGCAATAGTTGGGTTCTTGGAAAATTATCGAATTTTCAAATTTTCAAGAATCATCGAATTTTCAAAAATCATCGAATTTGGAAAAAGTGTATCTCCGGCTTCGTACGGGTCTTTTAAATTGCCCTATAGGCGATTTCCCGTGCTACAGGTCTTTGAAATTGTTATTTATAAGTGAATAGTTATATATGGGTGCGCATATAGGTGCATTTGTATGCAGCTTTCAATCAAAGAGTTTGAAAGGGTTAGTCTGATGCTGCGTTCGTACGGGTCTCTTCCGTTATGTTTTCCATCTATGATGCACAATAAAAACTCTTTCAATCAATTACACACATTTAGTACAACTTTCGATTGTAATATTCTTGTTTTTTTTTTCTTCTAATCCAGGTCGACATACTAGCCACTACAAAACTGGAAAAACGTCTTCTTGCTATTGACAAGACTTTAGAGCATGTGGCCGCTCAAAAAAGGCGATCTCTAAGTGTCGATGTTATGTGTGAAGGTGTACAGACATGCCAAGCAATTGACTGTTGCCAACGGGCATCGTCATCAACGCATTTAGAAGACGATTTACAGCAAATCACGTAAAAATCAATCAAATTTTTTTAAATTTATTCTCCTTAAAACAGATAAAGAAAATCAAACAAAACTTATAAATTTGAAAGCTTTAAACGAAACATGTTTTAATCCTTGCCTAGTCATTAAATGAGAGCCTATTTGTCTTCATTCACTCAAAATTTTTGAATTTCTTAAATAAGTTTAACGTAGGTGCTCGAGATGTGTGATTGAATTGGCAAGTAATACTGACATCCATGTAAGAAGTCAACTCAACAATCAACATGTTGAGAATGTTAGTCACCTTCAATGGAAAGTTAGTCTCTATCAATTAGACTCTTCAGACGTATTTGCCAAACTCATTCACTATCGTATTTGCATCCGAACATAGGTTTTCCATTAAATAAAACTAAAACTTTTAAATAACAATCTTCAAACTTCCTCTTTATCATTTTTACTTTGTATGATGTGTCGTCGTGGCTACGATCTTTGCTTTCTGAACAAATTAAAAATTCTATCAAGGTAGAGCCGATTATATAAAAATCGAGACATAAAGAAGCTGATGGCTGACACATCTCCTATATAAAACGTTGTCAAGGTATCCATTTGAAGTATTTACGTAATGATAGTGAGTTCTGTGGGTTATTACGAGACTAAAAATTTCCAGATTTCTTTCAACGATTCAAGGTTTCTGATATTCTTCGTAAGTCACAAATCAAAACGGTTACTTTCCCAATATTTAAGACTCGAATAGTTATTGGAACTTAAATATTAAGTCGTTGAAGGAAATGCCATGTGAAGCATTGAGGAAAACTAACTCTTTGGAAGTAGATACAAAAATTAATCCATGGATTCCATTCAATTAATTTAACACTTCGCTTGCTGCTCCGACAACAAAACTTGTGTATAAAAAATTCAAATTAAATTTTTTACTAAAATTACCTTTACATAAAATATAGTCTAGAATTATTATGTGACAAACAAAACTCATTAAAACGACGTACAGACAATCTACCAGTTAAAGATCACATTTCCAAATAATAGATGTTGTAAATTTGTTAGTTATTCTTCCTGATTTTTCTATTCTTTTCTGCATTTGTTACGGAATACATTTTGATTTTGAAATATTAAAAATAACATAATTAATCAAAGAAGTCAGTATGAAATCGTTGATAATTGTTGTATTCTAGTTATTTTTAAAATTAAATTTTTTTCGCCAATAATGTTCTTGTTCTATCATGTTTCGTTTTTAATTTCATATTTTGCTTCAAAATAGTTTATTTTAATTTAACAGTATAGGCAAGTGAAATAGATTTAGGTAGTCAGTCGTCTTCATGTGGTAGAATCAACGGTTTCAATTAGAGTTTTTATTATTTTTTAACATACCCGGTTTGTGGTCACTATTAGTGCTGTGAACATACATTTTACATAGTGTGTGACTTGATTTAATTGCCGAAAGAGCCTATTTAACGTCTTGACGGTTGTATGATCCTAAAATATATTCTTATCTTTCTGTGAATCCCGTTGTAGCTGTGAAATCGTAATCGTATTAAGAAATGGACAGCCCTGATTTATATTTATTCAAATAAATATTCACCTTAAAAATTAATCTATTGGAGCAAATTCTTCAAAATGAACTCTCTGTTTCGCTTCAAAAATTCCTTTTCATCTGAAATTTAAAAGTACATTTCTAAGCACCTTGATGGACAATATCCATCAAGGTGCTTAGAAATAGGGGTGCTCAAAAATATAAGGGGAAAAATTTTATGTCGAAATTCTTGGACACGGCCGAAAAATGTTTGAAATGACTCAAAAAAAAAAGTTTTCATGGTTCGAACTCCATCGGAACTGATTTAGGTGGTAGAATTTTTGAAAATTGGCGTTTTCTGGCTAACCTATTGGAGGGTTGTTCAGTTAACTTTTATCGCTTCGAAACAATCCCATTAAGATAACCTTTTACTATATTTGTCATTGAACACCATCTCCATTGTGGTATTATGCTGTAAAGAGTAGACTTGCAAGGTCACAGTGTCGGTTTGAAGGCTTTCCAAAACGTTTCTTCCAAGAAATGTAGGGAAATGATACCCTTAAAAAAACAGTTATTGGCTTGGCTTGCATCCCATCTACTTGACACGTACCCCCTTCTTAATTTATGATGTGTTGGGCTTCAGAAAACGCTCAAATTCGTATATAAATACAATGTGCACTGTGCAGCATGCAGCTATGTCATTTATGTTTTTCGAATTTCATATGTGGGAGAGCTTCGATTTTAACCTTACCATCGGCTAAATTCACTTACTATGGATTTCCAACCGTAGACACTTTATTTTCGTGTCATTTCCAAATTGCACAAGAGTTTCGAAAACATAATTTTTTGCACATTGCTTCATGATATAGACGCATAACATCCTGAAGAGCATGGCCCGCAAATACTGTTCCTATAGAATAGATCACAGCAACAGTGGATCAAATTCTGGTTTGTGCTAGTGTTAAAATTTGTCTGATCTAGTAGAAAAACTGATTCCGAATAAAAAACACAAGAGAAGAGACCCTTACATACCATCCTTACATATAGATACACATATATGCACCTAACTATGCACTTATATATGACAATTCCAAAGACGGGAAATTGCCTATAGCGCAATTCCAAAGACCCGTACGAAGCCCGAGATACACTTTTTTCAAAATGATTTTTTTCAAAATCTCTAAGTTCTAGAGCTGGGAAGAGATGAACCCAACCCACTTCAAGAACTCACACGCAGACACCTTCCGTATGCCTCAAATCCAGAAGAGAACCCAAGAAACCTGAAGTCTTCATGTCTCTAAGTTCTAGAACTCGGAAGAAGTGGTCCTATTGCAATTCAAGAACACACACGCGGGTACCTTCCCCATGCCTCAAATCCAGAAGAGAACCCAAAAAACCTGATAAAAGTTAGTAAAACCCCAAAATTCTAGAAAAGGATCTTCAGGATGATGACTCCTCTTCCAAGACAATAGTGTGCCTCCCAAACACCGGCGCCTGCGGCGAGCCTAATAACGCCCTGCAGGTGGCCTTACGTGCATGGGGCTCTGCCCCAAACCTTGCTAAGGGCCCTGCCCCTTAGATCCCGCAAAGAGGGATATTCCCACCTTGAGCCCCCTAAGCGTGGGCTGCCGCCCCTCGACCCCGCTTTTTTATTTTCATTTTAATTACCACGGCCTGAGGTGCAGTGCTAAAATTCATTCATTAATGTCAACAGTTGTCTATACTACATCATAGTATTTGAAAACCAATTTTTAATATGAGTCTACAAAATACAACTCATTTGCTAATATGCAGACTGTCAGCTACTCTTATTAACTTCATTTCAATCGATTAAATGGTATCTATAATTTCCTATTTGATTTTAAATTAACGTCACCCTTACTTTAATCTTTTTTGTATCTTCCCGATTTTTCCGCGTCCGGATTTTTTTTCCGCATTTTTGCCGACTTCGTACGGGTCTAATCATTTCTCTCATATAGAACGCAAAACATTCGAAAAATGGCTGTATTAGAATGTTGTGAAAGAAAGTTATTTTGAGTCAAGCCCAAGTAAGAAAAACACAAACTAAACATTCTACTTCTACTACTAGTAATAGATTTTTTTGGAAATTTCGTAGTAATTTTGACCTATTTCCCGAGGAATATGAATATATTTAGGTTCGAAAGGCACAAGCTACTTTGAAAGTATTACGATAGTAACAATACAATCACATTAACACAATTAGTGACCATTAACTAGAATAATAACATACTTTGTGTAACATGTCGAATATAAAAGTAAAAAAAAAAATTAAGAAAACAATTATACTGAAAGGTTAAACCAGTGACATGAAAACTATTTATGAGTTATTTTCTTTGTATATAAAATTTCCATATATTTGAGATCTGAACCCAATATTCAAAAAAAATGTAAACTCTTTGTGAAATCAATAAACATTTATTTAACGTAAATCATTCGAAATCTTTATGAAAAATGAAAATTAAGGTATTTTTATAACTTTAAGATATTTAATTTTAGATTTTAGTAAATGTTTAATATTTATGTGATATGTATGAACTCTATAAAAATAATATTCGGTAAAAAAGAATGAAATAAAACAAAAAAAAAGAATTATTTCAAAAATTGAATTTAGGGTCAAAGCACATTTTAAAATGACCAATAAATGATCCCTTATTTCTTCGCAAAATGACTAATTAAAATTACTACACATATTATGAAAAGATGCATACATTTTTTATACGACCATCTTAGTTATGAATAAATATTAGATTATATTTATTAAATATTATTTATATTACATACTTCTAATTATATACCAACCAACATAATATAACTAAACTACCTTATAATTCATATATTCTTGTATGATACGAATCATTAAAACAAATCAACAAAAGAAATAATAAAAAAAAATATTTTTCATTTTATTCTCTTTTTTAAATAAAAATTCTTTTTATTACGTAATGAAATTGTTTCATTTATCAATTCGATCAATAACGAACCATTGGAACTACAAATTATCCTGATTTGTCAACATTGCGTAATTCGTTATGTACAAATCCAATCATAAGGTGTATGTTTTCACTAAAAATCGTAACCACGATACCGATAAATCAATAAAATTAATTTTGCATGTCATGCTTCGGCTCGTGCTACAAAAACTTCCCACTCGTCAGAAAAAAAAAATTCGCCCTGTTGCGTAAAATACTATAAACGAGCTTGAATACAGTTCTAAAGATTCTGGTCTAGGCTTTGTAAATAATGAAGGTGGAATAGTATTTTTATTTTGCACAAGTGGAAAGATTATGGGAAAACGTATACGAAAGTTTCGTGTCCGGAACCGGGGTAGAGGCTCAAAAATGGTCAGAGGTGGAGCTGTTCAATCGATTTTGTTTTTAAATCGACATTTTGAATTGTTTTTAGATGGTAAATAGTATTTTTGGACCATCATCAACGCTTGTGGGACCGTAGAGGTTGATCGGGAGTCAAAAAACACATTTTTTTTGTTGCCTTAATTGACTTTTTCACCAACAAGGAGTTGATTTTAGCTCGTTCCACAAGTGATTTTCTCAAAGTAGGTTTAGTGAGTAGACCATGAAGCATCAATAGAAACCAAATAAGTAAATATTTAACGTTTTAAATGTTTGTTAAAAGTGTATTCGTACATTTTGGTTTTTACTTAAAATGTTTTTGAATCAGTTTTTGGTCGTTTTTTTGGAGTTGCAGCAACAGCGTCGCCTTCTCAACGCTGGTGGGTGGTAAATCTCGACGCAACTTCAGTCACAAGTTTTACGTGCCTTTCAGTAGCTTTATTGTGACAAGGTACTTTACTAATTTCGTTTTGAAAGTAAATTTTACAAAATGTCAACAAAACCTCTAAAATACCCAAAAAAAAGATTCAAACGGCTGTGCAGTAATCAAAGTTGTTCTGAAAAAAAGTTAAATTGTAGAAAATGTTGTCTCGTCGAGCTACAACAGAAAAGCAATGTGGAATTTTAAATTTGGAGAATCGACCCACCCTATTTGCATTATTTCGTACTACCACTTTTTTACTGACTTGGCCGTCTTCAGAGTGCGTAATGGCACTAGTGCGAATAAAAATTTTTTCAAAACAATAAATTTGTTGTTTTGAGGTTAAAATAACAGTCTTTTGTTTAGTATTTACTTAAGGTTGAACAAATTTAGTTTCTCGTAAATTTTGGCCAGTCAAACTTGAAAAATTGTTCACAACAAGAAACTCGTCAACTTTGTACTAACATCTGTGAAAAGACGCATCGTCATGTAGACATTTTCGAAATTGACAGTAACGCAGCGTGTACAATACCGTGGCAGTTTCGCATTACGAACGTTTTTCTTGATGCTTCGGTCCATAGCTGAAAAACTGAATTGCAGTGTTTTCAAGGAACGTCAGAAATCGAAAGAAAACGGTAGCAGAAAGAGGAAGAGAAGACAAACAGTTTTTGATTGTTGATAATTACGGAAGTTCTGCTGAGTGCAGGCGGACAGACAGACGACAGGCTAGCAGACAGACGGCTATTCAAAAATGAAATTGTGAAACGATCCAATGGAAAGTTTCCCATGGGACCATATGTTCTTTTAGCCTATTTCGAGGTGTTGGAATAGAACGTTTTCATGTATTTACATTGTGTTCACTGTACGGCAACAACTTCACACATGCGTGTTTATAGTATCGTTACGTACGCGACCGAAAACACATATACACATATCAAACGGCTCTCTTCATGGAAACTCTCTACACAAACACAAATACACCGACAACGGGCTTATAGCCTAAATGACTGAATGACGTTTACAAACGATGCACAGCACACAGTACACAGAAACATTAAACGTTGGTACATTGAGGTCCGTATGGAAGCGTACCGTACTGTTATACTGAAATCACGTATCGATGTATCAGATAGTTAAGCCGCCGGAACACGGCGGCTAGTGGCT
>JANVCI010088890.1:0-11628 GCA_026413465.1 Trichosia splendens | reverse complement strand
TTTTTGGTTGATGGACTGATCGGATTCAATGTGGCCTGATGGGGCGTTTACAACATACCCCTTCTCGTTAACAGCTGCGGAGGAGCTGCTTAACTTAGGTCCTTTAACGTCCAAGACGGCTAGCTTGGCTACTGGTCTTACCAGATGGCTTACTTGGATATCCGATTTGGATAATTTTCCTGAACGTCCTGCAGTGTCCGTAGCTTTAATTATTCGAACTCTAGCTGATCGTATTTTACCATCTTTTCCCATGAAAACTTCTTCTACGGTTGCCTTGGGCCAAGTGTTTCGTTCATGTTCGTCATCTACCACAATGACAACATCTCCTACTTCGATGGGTTTGACGTCTTTGAACCATTTAGTTCGTCTAGTCAATGTTGGCAAATATTCTATGTTAAATCGACGCCAAAAATGGTTAGTCATTTCTTGAACTGCCTTCCAATCATCCCGAAGTAAATTGGTTGGATTGAATATTCCAGGAGCGCTCTTACCGTTGGCAGATCCGACTAGTAAATGGTTGGGCGTGAGAACTTCGTCATCCACATGATTTAGCTGGACATATGTCAGTGGTCGTGAATTGAGGATGTTCGCTGTTTCATTCAAGAAATTTTTTAGCATTTCATCTGTTGGTCTACGTGTAGGCATCGATTTTTCGAGAATAGCTTTGACTAAGCCAATGAGGCGTTCCCAGCTGCCTCCCATGTGTGCTGCTTTCGGGGGGTTGAATGACCATTTGGTGAACTCATTAGTGTAATTTTCCTGGATTCGATCCCTGTTTAACTTCTTGAACTCTTCACGAAGTTCTCTCTCGGCAGATTTGAAATTTGTGCCACAGTCGCTATAGATTTCAGATGGGGTTCCCCTGATGCTAGCAAAATTCTCAATGGCCATTATACATGAACTAGTATTGAGTGAATGCGCTATCTCTATGTGTACTGCTCTTGACGTTAAACAAGTTATAAGAACACCCCACCGCTTTCCCGAAACATTTCTAGTTACCTTTACCGTCATCGGTCCGAAATAGTCGATACCTACGAAGGAGAATGCTCGGGTGAATGTTGACAATCGTGCTGGTGGAAGCTCTGCCATCTCGGGAATTGCTGGGTTGGCTTTATCATTTTTACATCTTTGACACATATTTTCGATGACGCTTTTCAAAACTGCCCGTACTGCGGGAACATAGTATGTTTGATTCACGTCATTCAATGTCGTTTGATGGCTTATGTGATGATATTTCCGATGAGCGAAAAGTACTATTAGTCTGGTGATGTGGTGACGACGTGGTAGGATGATGGGTCGTTTGGTTCGATACGTCAGAGTTCTAGCTGCATCTATACGTCCTCTGACCCGTAAAATTCCATTTTCATCCAAATATGGTGAACATGTCCTTAATACACTCGACTTCTGAAATTCCTTTTTGTCGCCAACTGATAATGTTTCATTTCGACGAATTGTAAGGATTTCTTCCATGAAATTATCGCGTTGTGCTTGTTGATACAATGTATTCTGAGATCGAATGTATTCATCACGAGTTAATGGTCCAATTTGTCGATTCTCTTTTTTCAATTTCAAAATTCCCACGAATCTCAACATGTAGGCCAGTACGCGAACTAGACGTCGCCAACAAGAAAATTCTCTTGGATCGATAACGTCCATTTTGGGTATTTCCAGGTGAGCCATAACATAAATCGATCTCATTTCTTCGTCAGTATTGAATTGAGACTGATCATTTTTGAAATTCCATTCGTTTTGAGGTCGATACAAAAATGACGAACCTTTGAACCATCTGGAATTTGATGAGAAATCAGGATTGCCTTTCCATTTAGTTCCGTCATCCGCTACGTTATTTTTTGTATCGATCCAAAACCACTCGGATAGTGATGATGTTTCCAAAATTTCTCCTATTCGAAACGCTACGAATTGATGGTATTTCCTTGCCTCTGAATTTATCCAACCAAGAACTGTTTGCGAGTCCGACCAAAAATATCTTTCTATTGCCTGTATTCGATGGCTTTTGTTGATGCTGTCGGCTAATCTAGTTCCCAGAACTCCAGCTTGCAGTTCAAGTCGAGGTACCGTCATTGGTTTATTTGGTGCTATTTTCGTTTTGCCACCGATCAAACAACAATCAACACCTTGATCGTCTTCAACTCGAAAATAGGCCACTGTTGCACAAGCATCAATGCTTGCATCCACGAAAATATGCAGCTGAATAGATTTTGGCTCATCGGTGTTCATTTTGGGCGAGTACCATCGTGGAATTTGGATTTCTTCAATTTTAGGTAAGACTTTAACCCATGTAAGCCAAAGTTCGTAACAAGAATCCGATAATTGTTCGTCCCAATCAATACCTTCTTTCCATATTCTTTTAAGTAAGATTTTGCCATAGACTAGAAAATGCGCTATTAGGCCTAATGGATCGAAGATGGACATAATTGCTCTCAAAATCTCTCTTTTGGTGGGTCGTCGCTGCCCAGTTAAAACATCACTGTGTAGCTTTGCGAATTTGAGCGAATAGGTGAAATTGTCGGTAGCTGTGTTCCAAAACATTCCTAACACTCGTTCGGTACCAAGCTCGATTGTGATGTTCAGGTTTTTAGTCTGATGATCTGCATTCTCTCCCAGTTTGGTGAGCACTTCAAGCGAATTGGAAGTAAAATTTCTTATCTCGAATCCTGCTTTTTGATGGATTGATTTAACTTCCTTCGTTAGACGGACTGCCTCTTTAACGCTGTCAGCACACTCGAGCATGTCATCAATGTAATGATTTTCTGTAATGGCTTCAACAGCTCGAGGGAATTTGTCTTTGAATTCCAAGGCATTTTTGTTTTTTACGTACTGTGCCGCGCTGGGTGAGCATGCTGCTCCAAATGTCAACACCTGCATGACGAATACATCGGGCGTTTTGTCTGAACTTCCACTTCGCCACAGAAATCTTTGAGAAAATTGGTCCTCCTTTCTGACTCGGACCTGGTGATACATTTCTTTTATGTCTCCGGTTATAGCGAATTCCTTCTCTCTGAATCTGCGAAGTACATCTGGTAGTGGACTTAATTGGTCTGGTCCGGTTAAAAGCATTGAATTCAGAGAGACATTTTTGACTTTAGCGGCTGCATCCCAAACTGTTCTAACCTTTTGAGGTTTTTTTGGATTAAAAACTGGGAATATCGGTAGGTACCAAATGCGAGGGTGTTCTAGTTGAAGCTCCTCTGAACGTAATTTCCTGATATAACCTTTTTCCAGGAAATCTTGAATTTGGTTGCGAAGAATTTCAGCCAGTTTCGGGTCTTTCTTCAGTTTACGATCCAAACATTGCAAACGCTTTAATGCCATTGCATAACTATTCGGTAATTCAACGTCATCATGACGCCATAGCAAACCGGTCTCGTATCGACCATCAATACGTTTCGTCGTTGATTCCAGTATTCGTCGGGCTCGTTGAATTTCCTTCGACTCAAGTATTTTGTCGGTAATTTTAACTCCGAAACTTTCGAATGAAAAAAATTGTTTGACTAAATGTTGAAGTTGGTTGTCGTTCTCCTGACACTCGCATATATTCATACTGTAGAGTAGTTGAGCCGTCTTTGATGTTTCGATTTCATTTGGTCCTTGAATCACCCATCCCAATCGCGTTTTACATGCGATGGGTTCATTCCATCCGCCTTCTACGGTTCGAAGTGACACTATGAGATTGGAATATCTGAGTCCTATGATCATCCTAGGTTTTTTTGACGTATACGTAGCAACTGGCAAATTTTTCAGATGTTTATATTGACTGAGCCAGTCCGACGTAATAGATTGGATTGGCAATTGTAGCTGGGTAACGGTTCTGACGTTGAATAAATCGTATACTGGTGCTTGATCAAAAACTCCCGATATTTTGACGGCTACTCGTCGTGATTGTTCCTCAGCTGCCGATTCACCAAAGGCCCATAACGCACATAGAATTTCGTGTGTACCTGTTAGTCCGAGTTCATCCGCCAGACCATCTTCCATTGTCGTCAAATTCGAACCATCGTCTAGATAAACATAATCGATTAGACTTCTCCCTTCATGATAAAATACGACTGGAACTATGCGGAATATTTCTTGTGACTTGTGGACGTCAGTATTTCGATGAGAGTTGCAATGTGGTTGTTCTGCTTTGGATGATCCAACCTTAGGAGACTCTGCGGGTTTTTCTGACGACTTGTCTTTTTCATGGTTGTGTAGAAGCGTATTGTGTTTTTGTTTACACTTTTCCACTCCACAGGTTTGTTTCGATCGACATTGACGAAACTGGTGATTACCAAAGCATCGAGAACACAATTTGTTGTCTTTAATTAGAGACCACTTTCCTTTGTGTGACATTTCCTTGAACTTTTTGCAGTTAACGAGCTTGTAGCATAATTCACTGCTACAAGCAAGACATTGCCTTGATGCGTTATTCGACGACGAGTCTTTTTGATCCTTCGATTCGCATTCGACATGAGAGTTGATGTAATTTTTATTCCTTGAATCTTTCGGTGGCTCTCGTCTTTTGTTATCTGGCTTAATCACGGGAACTCTATGAACAACTTGAGTCGCCACATCAGCTAGTTCATATAACCAATCACCCAGCGTTGCTAAATTAGCTTGTGGAATGGAGTGCTTGAAATATGCCCAATTTAAACGAATCTGTGTCGGCAATTTGTCGGTGATGGAATTCATTAACGTTGGATTTCGAAGATATTCTGTGACTCCAGTCTCTCTAATTGTTCCACATAAATTCTGAACAGCTATGGCATACTTTATCATGGCCCCTAGATCATTGTCTTTCGGTGCTGGTGTGTTCTTTATGTCTTCTATCCAGGTCTCAACAATCAATTCTGGCCGGCCAAACATCATCGTTAACGTTCGCATTACAGCTGGCACTGACTCTGGATGTAAAAGTCGATCTTGAACTGCTTCCTTTGCTTCTCCTTTGAGACATTTGATTAAGCGTCCTAAATTCTCGGCATTGGTGAAACCGCAAGTATCATTCGCATTGTCGTACGTGCTTTTAAAAAGCAACCAATCTTTAGGATTGCCGTAGAATTCTGGTAGATAATTTGGCATAATATGCCGGGCAGCTATCTGTTCAGTAGAAAGTCGTGGTCTAGGCACGACAGCTTGGTTCGACGAATTTATATTCTGATCATTATGGTTCAAATTATTTTGATTTACTCCTTGATACGATGTGTTCTCGTTGTATGGACCTACGTTCAAATGGGGCGACTGACCATATGATGAATAAATCGGTTGATGATATGTCGAACTTGATGATGATGTTATAATTGGTGAAGGTATGAACGGCTGATGGACCTGAACTATACGCTGTGGAAATGGTTGCTGGAACGACTGTTGCTTGAACAGCTGATTGACCGAGACAACTGGTTGTTGGATTGGCTGCTGCATGAACGGCTGAGAGGCCGTAGTAATTGGCCGACTTAACGGTTGGATATTCGATGAATAATGTTTGGTTGATGAAATTGGAATTTGGTTTGACTGCCAGAATTGACTTTTCTTGTTGATACAAACGTTGGGCTGTTTACCTGGCCAATTACTTGTAGATGGCCAATTAAACGATGATGTCGAAACCTTCGTTTGTGGAATATTCTTGAGATCTGACTTTGTTGCGATCTCTCGGGAAGTTGGCCTTGTTTGAGTCGATGACGTAGTCTGACTCGAGGTAGTTAAGGGTAGTTCAAAGTTTTTGCTGCACCTATAAAGTTTTATTGGGCAGTAGCAATGAAATATTTTTTTTCGCGCTGCAGCTATGTTATTTCATTGAACAGTACCAATGAAATTTTATAGGCATAAAAAAACTATTTACTGCCCTTAACTTATTTTCTTGAGGAACCTTTTGACCTCTCAGATATGTCTGATTGTAGAAGTGGAGGGCGTCGAGCGCGAATCCCTTTTGTAACATTTTGTTGACCCGATCATCATTGGTTGTTGTATCACTTTTAACTGGTTGATCTGAAGCGGAAACTTTAACAGTTGATTCGGTCACCTTCACAGTTTTAGGAATTTCACACGCCTGATTACTCTTCGAACTAAATTCCGTCCAATCGGCTTCCGGTTGACCTTTTTTCATTTCGGCTCTCATCAACTGAGTTTCATAATTCCACGTTTTGACTCTTTCCATTTTGCTGACCGTTAGCTCGTGTTCATCGAAACTAACATTTTCATCTGATGAGTCTATCTCCAAGATAGCATATTTTGACTCGAGATAATCCTTTTCCCTTTGCTGACGTAATGATTTCTCTTCTTCAATCCTCTGTAGGGCGAGTGTCTTTTTTCGACTGGTAGAAGAAGTTGTAGAACGGGCTTTAGTCAAAGTTGTTGAGTTTCCAATTGGATGTTGAGTCTCAACGTTGTCGAGATTGGTTGGTTCACTTCGTTCGGGCTACAACTCGCGAAATTGCCTAAAATCTACCGTCCACAACAGATACGTAAATAACTATTTGGTAGCGCCACTGGCGTCACACTTCCCCTGATATCAGTTCTTTTGTAAAGAGCACTTGCGACACCTTTACTGTTTTCTTATATAAGATTCATAATTGAAACAAGGAATTGTCCGAAGTAAGTATGTATCTACATAACTATGTATTCGACAACAATTATTTTATGGAACAGTAATGAATAGAAATTTTATCAGGAAAAGGTCGGCTGATGGCTGCTCGCATGTTCGACGAAAAGTGAACGAATTAGTTTAGTTTTCGTCAACTTTCCAATGACAGGTATACGGCGACGTTTGACATAACATAAACGAGAGGAGAAAATATTATTTCTATGTACTGTTTGTTATTCGATTGCAATGGAAATCATATCAAACAAGTCCATGAAAGAAAAAAAAATCAAAGAGACCTTACTTCGAAAAGCGATCAAAACCTCGTTTAAAATGTCCAACTTGGATCGTCTAGAAGTGAGTCATTTTATTTTGCGGCTATTTGCTGTTATTAAATATAGATAGATACAAATAGATATTTTCAGGAATTGTCACGCGTAGGCTTTCAGTTTTTGATAGATTGTTTTTGGAGTAGCATCTCGCCGCGAAATTATGACCATAGGATTCAACAGTCAATTGGGTATTATTTTGAGTACGTTCAAGCCAGAATCAATCTTATGGAGTTCCAAGAAGTAAAAGAAACAGTAAGTTACAATACAAATTATCGTTTTACCGGGGCGTTCAAACTAATTTAATGTCATTTTCACAGCTTCAACATGTTTTGGATATTCTAGTTCGACTATTTCCAACCGTCGTTCCACTGCTACCAGGGAATGTAGCAGATGTGCCTGATCTAGATGATGTAGATATACTTTCCGCCTCTGAAAGACTTGTGGTGGAAACATTTTTTGCTTCTGAAATTGAAAAATTCAAAATTTTTCCTCGTATTATAGAAGATCCTTTACCACCAAGTTCCAGTAGCGGAAACGAGGTGAATTTTTTTCAATCAAACAAAAGTTTATTTTGAGTAAAGAAACTGAATGCATTCTGAACTGTTTAGCCCGATGACCATCACATCGTTTTGGCCCTGTCTCCTATGTCAAGAGCTGTGTGCTAGATTGGATTGTAATTTTGTTTGAAGTTGAATCTTTGATATCTCGATTATAATTATGGCTAATCTATCAATTTATTAAAGTCAATAATTTCATTAAATTCTTCAAAATGTATTTAATCGACCAACTTTGTCAAATCTATCTGAAGTGTTGTTTTGTCGTCTTTGTTTTTCTTTGTATTTTACTCATTCCTAACGCATGCGAAAAACCTAGAAGACCCGCAGTCAAAGTACGTCTAACGTTGATCTGTATTAAACAAAGATGATTTCTCTGTTCATTTTTCTGACAGGCACCTATGCCAATGCGGGTTTTTATTCATGATGTAATCTCAATCTGCGAGACTAACCTTTGTTCGTCGATTTTTGACTCAGAGCTCTTCTGCACGAAAGATTTCATAGTTTATCGATGTGATAGATACCACCTAAATAGCCAAGATGCATCCTGTGGTGGTGTCCTAATTGCGCTCAGATCTTCTTTGTCTAGTGAGAGGATTTTGGTTCCTGGCACCGATAATGTAGAAGCAGTATTTGTCAAATTGAACCTCGCTGACAGGAAATATACTTGGCTTGTATGTACATTCCCTCCGGCTCTAATGTCGAAACATATTTGACTTGCGCATCTGCACTCCGAAAGTTTCTTGGCTTTATTAGTTGCGATGTGAATGATTTTCGTATTAGGCGATTTCAACATGAATAATGTAACTTGTTCTCCTGATCCAGATCGTGAAAACACTTTACTTCCGGGTGTAATACATTCGAGCGGTGATTTGGATCTGATACACTCGCTGCTGGGTGCCGACTTATCACAAGTGAATTTCATTAAGAACTTGCAAGGAAACTTTTTAGACTTAATTTTTTCAACCGATCCCGACAATGTTTTGATCAGTAAGTCTAGCAGCCCATTAAGCAGAGTAGATTACAATTTCCACGAGCCTATGGAGTTTAGCTATGACATTTCTGAGTTCAACGAGATATCACCAGGCAAGGAACGACGGTTTTATGATTTTAAAAATGCTGATTTCAGTGGATTTAGTAGCTTTTTCTCCAACCTCCAATGGGACCGAATCTTAAGTAATTGTAAAACCGTGGATGACTCAGTCGATGTATTTTATGATATACTGTTGAATGGTTTTGAGCGTTTTGTTCCTGTTTTAACCAAACAATTTACTTCGAATCCACCATGGTTTACGAGAACGATTATCAACCTGAAGAATAGAAAAAGTAGAGCCAATAAAAAGTTGCTTCTCTGATAAAGTTAAATATTGTGCTTTGAACAAGGAATTTCAGGCTAAACAGGACCTTGCCTACAAGAGCTATCTATGCGACTTGCAAAATGATTTAACCGACAATCCGCGTAATTTTTGGAAGTACGTTGGTTCTAAAAAGAAAACGAAAGGCTTCTCTGCCTCAATGTATTTGAAGACTGAAAGAGCTACTGAACCGGAGCGGATCTGCGACCTATTTAAAGATTTCTTTCAGTCGGTCTATGTTCCGGATGTCAGCCCAGTATCAACCTTTGGAGTAGAAAAGATTGCCGACTTTTACGCTATCCGAAACATAAGTTCGGAAGGCGCTTACGAGTCTTGACATAAGTAAAGGTAACGGTCCTGATGACGTATCTCCTCATTTGATCAGAAAATGTGCCGAATCCTTGTTTATTCCTCTTCACCGCATCTACAATCTGTCTTTGAGCACACGGATTTTTCCAAAGCGTTGGAAATCATCATACCTCACGCCGATTCACAAGAGTGACTATAGGAATGACATTGAAAATTATAGAGGAATTGCAATTTTACCAACTATTGGCAAATTTTTCGAACTGTTGGTTTGCGTAAGATTGACTATAGTAAACTGCTCGGGAAACTCTCTCGAAAACAGCACGGTTTTCTTAAAGGTCGATCAACGTCAAGTAATCTGATGGAGTTTGTAAGTCCAAATCTCAAGTGGACACAATCTACACTGATATTCGTAAAGCTTTCGATCAGGTGCGCCATGTATGCCTATTACAGAAGCTAAGTGAGCTTGGATTTCAGAAGTGCATATTGGACTGGATCAGGTCCTATCTGCTTGCCAGGGAGCAGTACGTGAAGATCCGTGACTACAGGTCAATTTCGTTCAAGGTGTCGTCTGGACACCCACAAGGTAGCCACCTTGGCACTTTGTTATTCATCTTATATTTCAATGACGTAGCTGATGTTATAAAGAAAGCAAAGTGTAGCTTGTTCGCTGATGACTTGAAGATTTACCACGTTATCAACAGCCACTCAGACGCAATCGACCTTCAGGATGATGTTAACGCATTTTCAGCATGGTGTACAAAGAATTTCATGTCAATCAACGTTGCCAAATGCAAGGTTATGTCCTTCTATCGTATAAAACATCCAACAGTTTTTTCTTATTTAATAGATGAGGTAAACTTAACGAGAGTTACAGAAATCTTGGACCTTGGCGTTCTGATGGATCCGCAGCTTAATTTCAGATGTCACGTGGAAAAGAAGATAGCCAAGGCTTTCTCTATGTTGGGATTTTTAAAGAGAATTTGTGCTGATTTCGGCAATCTGAAATGTTTGACAAGCATTTACAATGCTCATGTACGATCGCACCTTGAGTACGCGTCCGTTGTCTGGAGTCCTTCATCTATATCACTTAGCGATAATATTGAGTCGATTCAAAAAAAGTTTGTTATTTTCGCTCTGAACTCCCACCCTATGATGAGAGAGAGGCGCAAAGTTTTTCTGACAGACGTAAACTCGGTCGCGTATTTTTCATGTACGACGTGTTGGAGGGAAGGATTAACGCACCCGATTTAACGGCAATGTTTGATTCTTATCGCAACACTCCGCTTCACTTATATGACTTTCGTCACGAGAACATGTTTCGTACCCCGTATCACCGAACTGATTACGGTTATAATGAACCAGTAACCGTTATTTGTAGAGAATTCGAAATGCTTATGTAAACAGTAATATTCGCCAAAACTTTCGTTTCAGAGTAAAATCCATGGTGAATTTAATTCGTTGACATGTGACTGTTCGTCATTGGCGTCCAAGATCAAGATCATTGACTATCTCATTAGTTATCCGAGCAAAAGGTGGTACGTGATTCCGACGGGTCGACTGGGTTGCTGCCACTTCCGCGTCTCTCGGGACGGGAGGATGTTTCTGTATGAATTGGATACGTTAAGCGTGTTCAGTTTGTGCACAGCTTATTCGTCCCCATATTGTCAAACATTGAAGGAATGAGAATGTCTTTTAAGGTCAGATGCCTATTTGTTACTCTGTTGACATGTATCAAATGCAAATATATTGATCTGATTTGCTATGGTTACTGGTGTGGAGTCATAGTCAAGTCATAGTCAAGTCATAGTCAAGTCATAGTCAAGTTATAGTCAAGTCATAGTCAAGTCATAGTCAAGTCATAGTTAAATCATAGTCAAGTCATTGTCAAATCATAGTTAAATCATAGTCAAGTCATAGTCAAATCATAGTCAAGTCATAGTCAAGTCATAGTCAAGTCATAGTCAAGTCATAGTCAAATCATAGTCAAATCATAGTCAAATCATAGTCAAGTCATAGTCAAGTCATAGTCAAATCATAGTCAAGTCATGTATGTTAGAATAGTTATTTACACGCGACGGGGACGAAAATTAGGACATTTTAAAATTTTTCTCTGATTTTCGTCCCGTTGCATGTAAGGCTGTATACGTACCTGTTTTTGACGGTTGATTTTAGGCATTTTCGCATGTAACCCTCACCTCGGCCCTCACTCCGTTCGGGCTACAACAAGCGAAATTGCCTAAAATCAATCGTCCAAAACAGGTACGTAAATAACTATTGACCATTTTTACTTTTCCTCCCTAGGGATCGAAGACTTCAGAGATGACTCAATCAACTCGCTGATACAACCATTGATCTTTATTATCACGCTACCGATTTATGTGATCAAATTGCAACTGTTGAAGCCAACATCGCCAGTAGAAGGCAGTAGTTATAACTTCGACTGCGATTGCGTATCGCACGGCAAACATACAAGTGCGAAAACGAGACAACAATATCGAATGAATATG